>JAPMLY010000308.1:0-152500 GCA_026401115.1 Tetraselmis chui
CCCCAATTCCACACTCTCCACACACCCTTCCCTCCTTCCTCTCCGTGCCCCCTCCCAAGCGGACTCTGTCTACGAACTGGACGACCTGCTCGAGGACTTTAATGATGAGACCGCCACCGACCCTGAGCACCCACACCCATGTGGACCTCCCAACCTCCCCTCAAAGTCCCCACCGGCCGACAGGGCCGCCCCCGTCCCTAACTCCACAACAAATGGGCCACCCGGCCCGGAGGTTCGACCCCACAACCCCCCCCCCCCCCCCCCCACACCCCCCTTCATGATATCCGTTCACATATTGTAAACAACTCACAAATGGCCTCACTCCCGCCCCACTTCAACCCCCGAACATGCACCATCAAACTACACAACTACTTGTTGGACCTTAACCTTGAATACGGCCTCCCCACCCCTATCGGCCACCTTGACTCTTCCGCAATACTCTCCTTCCAATGGGGTCGTTACCAAGAACTCATCAACATCTACTCCATTGCCACCTCCCTCGCTAAACTACACCACAGCTTGCGACTCCTATACTATTATCACCAATAACGAAGTCGATAACTTCCATAACCATAAGTCATACCCCAGCTAGTGCACCAACCTCTCTAACATAGGCACACCCCCACACCCTTGCACACCCCGCCACTCTCTACTCGTCCTCACAAGGCAACACTCCCACTTCGGTCTCCTCCACCTCACCCACACCTCAGCCACATGGATTTACTCCCTCTACCACCCTCCCCCACTCACCCTCTCACTTCTCGCCTCTTGGAACTGTTTACATATCCCTCCGTAGGGCTACTAATGGACACATCTGTACGCTATACTCCGGGGGAGTCCTGGCCCTCCACCTATAGGTGTTCGCAATAGGTGTTCGCAGCTCAGTCGCGATGCGATGCGATGGGTTCATATCCACAATATGTTCCTATCGGGTACCGACTTTTGGCGGTACTTGGATAAGGCGTGCAACTCCGTTCCGGGAAGAGGCGGTTCTAACCCCTTTCATGCCATTCCGTGTGTTCATGGATTGGTAGGCTATGGGCCCTCCGCGTTAACTGCGGGGTTTACTAGGGCACCGGCCGGAGTTCATGGGATGATGTTCATTAAGGGGGAGTGTTTACATATCCCTCCGTAGGGCTACTAATGGACACATCCGCACGCTAGACTCCGGGGGAGTCATGGCCCTCCACCTATAGGTGTTCGCTATAGGTGTTCGCAGCTCAGTCGCGATGCGATGCGATGGGTTCATATCCACAATATGTTCCTATCGGATACCGACTTTTGGCGGTACTTGGATAAGGCGTATAACTACGTTCCGGGAAGCGGCGGTTCTAACCCCCTTCATGCCACTCCGTGTGTTCATGGATTGACAGGAACAGCACCCTCCCACTGGTACACTCCGCATGCTTAACCCCCCACGCCAAAATGACACGACGCACGCGTGGTCGTGCGGAACCCACGTCGTCCTCCACACCTAATTTATCCTCACATCACCCCCCGACTATGCCTACACCCCCCCTCCCTTCGACCCCCGCACCACTGTCTACTCCCTACACTCTCTTCTCTTGCACCACACGTTCCGCTCCACTCCCGTTCCTATCGGATGCTCCCAGCTCCTTACTGCCCTATCACCCCCCCTTACCCACCTCCCCCCACCACCTTCCTCCCACCCCCTCCACCCCTCTCCGCCAACCTACACTCAGCCACGGCCCCCCTACCCCCTCAACTACCCCCCCCACCTTCGCCCATGTCCCCACCATCAACCCCCCTGACGGCTCTCCCCACCCCCCTGCCCGGCTCCCCTCACCAACCCTCCCACACCATATCGCCCAACCCCTCCACCTCATCAACCTCATCACCCTGCGGTCTACACACATCCATCATGGACGTCGAACACCTTACATCCACTCACCACCCGGACGTCCTAACCCTCACCGAAACCAAGCACGCGACCCACAAGTCACGCTGGCGTGTCGCCCTCCCCCATTATCTCCTCATAAGTGCTTGCCCGCATCACTTACCTGCGCCCCAACCCAATGCATGCGTCCTCTTCGCGGTTCGTAAGACCTCATTCCACTCCGCCACCGCCCTACCTCCGCCACCCCACCTCACCCCCCGCATCGCTGGCATGTCCCTCATCCCACACTCAAGCACCCCTTACCTCCTCCTCGGAGACTACATGCCACAACTCCATACCCCACAAGTGACCCGCATTTACGCAGAAGTCGTAGCGTGGGGCTTCCGACTCGCAGACAACTACCCGTCTCAACGCGTCCTATGGGCCGGAGACTTCCAAACGACCACTACCCAAGGTACCGGTAACCCCGCCCTCACCTCCCTACTCATCTCCCACCTCCAACCCCTTCACCCCCCATACCCACCTTCCCCCGCAGCAATGGCTGCCTAGTCCACTGGCTCTCCGCACCACCCTCGCTCTCACCCCCTCCCCTACCGCCATATCGATTTTCCCCTCCCCTACACACTTCACTGACCACTCGGCCATCCACCTCGGCATCCCAGCTCCCTCCTCCCTCATTGCTCGCGCCCCTACGCCCAAAGACCCCTCACACACACCATACACCACCCGCAAATTCAGCTTCAAACTCCCCCTCATACAACACCACATCAAAGAATACCAATGCACCACACCCTCCCTCATCCACCAGACTGCCGCCATCCATGCTGCAATACTCAACACACCCACATCCACGGCCTCCACCGACACCCTCGATGCCCTCGCCTCGCAATTCACTACCCTCCTATCCAACCACATGGACCACGCCGCCACCATATGGTCCCTCCTCCCCCCCAAAAACCTCGACCCCCTAACACCTCCCCGGACCCCACCTGGCGTTCTGAAAAGTCCCGCAAATTCATCCAAAGACTCCGCCGCTGCAGCAGCAACCGCGGCCCCCTCCCCCTTGCCCAATCTCTCTTCAACACGACCAACTATATATCCCCGGACACCATCAAATAAAAGTGCCAAGAACGCATCCGCCACCTCCTCAACACAACCACCACGGATAAATTGAAAAAATAAAATCCCGCGCCAATACGGCCTACGACGCTAACCCCAATCCTTCCACCGCGTAATGAAAATCAAAAGCGGACTCCTCCCCCCGCAGTCGAACAACATCGACCCTCCATAAAATCACTCGACCCGACAATACAACTGTAGCCTCCCCCACCGCAGTCCTCGCGGCAGTCCATTCACACTTCGACACCGAACTCACCCGCGCCACCCCACCCGACCTTCCCATCCCTCAGTGGGAACACCCGGACAACCCCGACCAATTCGTCATCGAACCCCGCGGGGACTCTACCCTCACACTCGCCGACATGATAACCCGCGATACATTCGATAAAACGATTAACTTGCTCGGCACATGCAAGACCCCCGGCCCAGACAGTATTCCTAACGAGATCATAAAATCCCTACCCCTAGCGACCCGCTCCGCCCTCTTCTCCCTCCTTTCCCTTCTCGCCCACGAGGCCTATACTCCCCCTGAATGGTGCCACAGCACCACCTGCATACTACACAAAAAGGTGACCCGACTCTCCTCGACAGCTACCGCCTTAAGTCAGGACCGCACTGATCAAAGATGCATGCTCGAAATACGCAGAAACCCACGGCATCCTAAGTGACCAACAAGACGGATTCCGATACCAGCCAAGCATCCACGACGCCCTCTCCTCCATCATCATGATGATCGAGGATGCCAAAATCTACAAAAAGACATCTATGTCATGTACGCGGACTTAAAGGGCGCCTTCAATCCCGCCGACCGCCACATCCCGCATCCTTCAAACACATGCGCCAACTCGGTGTGCCCCCCACCTTTGTCGACACCTGCGAACACCTCTACGGCGTCTCTTCTACCGAATACATTACCCCTTACGGCTCCACCCCCTCCATCGACATTAATCGTGGCACCCTGCAGGGAGACACCCTCTCCCCCTCCATATGTACCCTCTTCCGCGAAACTTTTCCTCCGGTGGCTCATAGTGGGCAGCCGGGGATACCGCCCGGGCGCCCCCGCCACTAACGTTGACCCCACAGAACCCACAGCTGCCTACCTGGGCCACGGCTTCGCCGACGACCTCAGCCTCGCCATGGGCTCACCCCCCAACATGACTGTTCAGCTCCGGAAGCTCTCCCTCTTCCGTGCCTACACCGGTATGACTGTCAACGTCAAAAAATGCTGCACTACCGGCGCCCTCTGGCACTCAAGCAACGCCCTCTCCCCGGCCAACCAAACCCTCCTTGCATCCCGCCTACAAAAACACTTCATCACCAACGACTCACACCCCTCTCCTATCCCTTCCATCGGCCCCTCGGACACATACCGCGTCTTAGGAGTTGAGCTCAACACCTCCCTCACCTTCACTAAGCACATGCAAGAACTAGAGCGCCCTACCGCATCCCTCATCACTGCCCTCTCCACCTCCCTACTAACACAATCCCGCAAAATACGCGTCATCCGCGGCCTCCTCATCGGCAAGCACTTCACCCTCCATCTTGGCCTCTTCAACGACTCCCAGCTCGACATCATGGAAGGGCAAATTTGCATAGCACTCCGCTCCGCCGTCTCCTCGGTACGTAACCTCCCCCGAACAGCCCTCCACCGCCCCACCTCCGACCTCGGCTACGGCCTCTCCTCCAACAAAGCCCACGCCGCGCAACTCACCGTATGCCACCTCCACAGAATCATGAACACCCCGGATACATTGGCAACATGGCCCGAACACACATACACACCATCTCCACCAAGTACACCCACTGGCCCACAGAATCCATCACGACAGGCAACACCTCCCCACCCACACTCCGCTGCCTTGTACGCGCCCATCGCGACGCAGACACCATGTTCCACCACATCCCTCCCCTATCCCTCACCAACCCCTATCGCCTCCACACTCCGCGCCCACTTCACCCACCAAGACAGCACCCTCCTCGCCTCACTCCGCGACAAAGCCACCCACATCACTGACCCCCACACCTGCAAACAAGCATACTGCGACTTCACACCCCGCCGAACACACACATCCCTCCTTCCACGCCTCAACCCTCTATGGCAACACAACATCACCACATGGTCACAAGTCCTCCTCCGCGCCACCGACACCTCCATCATCCTCCGATCCTGAAAATCCACATCCATACTCGCGGGGTCCCTCACCTCCCTCTCAGTCCCCATCCGCCTACTCGCCGCAGTCCTCACCGAGCCCCTTCACACCATACCCAACCGCCTGCCCACCACACACCTCACCACCAAGCACGTATTCTCCCCCACCACCATCCACCCCTCCCAGATTTCTCTCCTGACCCCCCACCTCCCCCGCTCCCCTACCACCCTCCCATCCGGCATCCGACAACCTCGCACCAAAACCCCCCCTCTCTTAGCCCCCACCACACACATCGAGGCGGAATACCTCTCACCCTCAGCCCACCACTACCCCCCCTGCGACGTCACACGCATCGTATCCAAGCACAAAGACACATAATACGGCAAGACTCAGTATATTGTGGAATGGGCCCCGGAGCACCTCACGGGATGGGAAACACAGCTCCAACTCGACGACGGCTTCCGCCTCATATCCTCCACTCCCACCTCGGTATGTCACCCCACCTCCTCCCCCACCGCCTGCTCTATATGCCACGACCCCCTTCACAGAGACCCTACCTCCACCTGCTGCACATGCCCGCACTTTGCCGTCCACTCCTATTGCCGCCCCGCTCAGGGACCCGACACGTGGCAATGCGACTAGTACGAACGCGGCCAACAACACGACCTTACCCGCCTACACGAGGTCAAGTGGGCCCCTTGCCTACAACTCCACGACAACATCATTGAGACCCGCTCCGGCTCCACCGCCCTCACCGCATTAAACTCAGGATTCGTCCCCTCCACAACACCCATCCTGCCCGACCCCGGACCCACCCCATGGATGCATCCCCTAATCACATTCAACCACGACCCCATTAGCCCAGACCTCGACATGCTCCCCACATGCACATTCACCATACACACCCATCCCACCCTCCATGACACTACCATCCTCTGAACTCCAGACGGCCGCGCAGTCACAATCCTCTCCGGCTCCCGCATTAGACATCTATTCCATCTCTTCCGCCCGACCTCACACACCGCTCGTTCGGAGAAGAGGTCTACCACCTCATCACTCGCCTCGGATCCCGCTGAGAACTCCACTCACCCACACCCGCCACCACCACACGCAATAGATGGGCCACTCGAGAGGACTTACTCACAGCACCTCGCCACACATTCCACATCCAGACAGAACTCTACTCAGAACCCCTCTACAAATCCCTACACTCTCACACCTACCACTCCCTATACTCCGAAGACGCAGTCTTCTCATCTAGCGGCAGCAACGCACCACACACCTGGCACGGCACTAACATTGCTAACCCGGAAGACGACCACGAATGCATGCGCCGCACCATAGAACATGCACGCACTAGCGCTCACTCCACAGCTTCACACACACCCAGCGCCACCATCCTCGTCCTCCCCCGATGGGAACACACCCCTTATCGACACTCCAAATACATCAACTCTCCATACACCCATCACCTCTACACCCTTCCCAACGACGCAAACACCTCCCCCCCCCCGACCAACACACGGGTAACCCCACCTTTACCCCATTCGGCCCACGCTGGATGGCCGACATCTACCTTGTCGCCAACCCCCTCGGACTCTCCGCCCTACCCTCACACACAGCCATGACCGCCCTCCACAACACACTCGAATCCATCTACAATACACACCTTCCCAACCCCACCATCACCATCCCAACCCCGCACCTCGTCGACACTTACTCACCTCACTCAGCAAGCATCTACCATCTTCCCCCCAACCCCACTCACCCCATTACATACCCCCTCCCCGAACGCACGACACTAGCATACATTCCCACAAGAGGAAAGCTTGCTTGGAACTTGCATGACTTCGTATACAGAGACGGCTCAAAGAAGGGCGGCCCCTCCCCTCTTGGAATGACCGCCACCCACCCCGCCTCGGACACACGCGTCAAAATTCTAGTGACCTCCACCCCTCCCTCACACACCATCAATCGCGCGGAACCAGCAAGCATGGATATAGGCCTCCAACTCGGCCATACCCACTTCCTTACATACAGTGCATGCTCCCTCCGCCTAATACAAGGCTACATGAACTGCCCATCCGCCTACCGTCACAACATTCACCGAGGTACACTCATTTTCATTACACACACCCTCAAAACCCGTTGTGACTCAGGCATCCGCACATACCTCGAAAAAATCAAAGCACACAACCACTCATTAGGCAACGACCTCGCAGACACCCTTGCTAACAAGGCTGCGGAAGGTCACCCACCCGATACGATATACACCATAAGTTCAGACTTGTCGATAGGCCACTGGACCTGGCCATACACCCTCGTACCACTAACCCTAGGGGAACCCATACCCTTCAGACACACCAACCGCAAAACAGACGCACACACATACAACACTAAACCCACACACACACACACCCCTCTCACAAACCACCAAATACTCGCCCGCGCCGCGGAGGACGGCACCGACTTCACATTCCACAACAAACACACAACACTCACCAACACCCAATTCACCCACAAGCAAGAAATCATGTGGGGCGTACACAACACCCGCCTCCTCACCCACAATCCCACCCCGCGTTGCCCCATGTGTGGCCAATTCACCAGCAACGGCCACATGGCCGGTAACTACCCCACCATGTCTCGCCTAACACGTGACCGCCACAACCGCGCGCTACAACTCTTGCTCTCCCTCTTGGAGCGCCACAACCGCGGACGATGGGAGACCATCGCCGCCGACTTTGGTAACAGACCCATCAAATCATTTGCATCCCCCACACCCACCCACACCCCTCTTGAATGTCATCCCCCTCACCCCACCCACATGCCCACTCGCCTTGTTGCTGTTGACGAAGGCCTCTCGCCCGACTCCCTAACCTCGTGCCCTGCCATCCTCCCCACCGAAATCCTCCCCCCCGCGCTGAGACCCCCGGCACACATACCCGACTTTATCCGACGCCTCGAGCCCCGATACGTCGGTCACACAAACGGCCGCCGCCGATACTCCTCGATTAAAAAGATTCAGATAGGGGAATGGAAGTACTGCACGGACCACAACCTCAACTGACAAACTCATCTCGAAGGGACGAATCGACACATCACGCATCCTTGCAAAACTCCACACGCACACTGTCCAATGGATGCATAATCTCCTCCTCATATACTGCATCAAATCCCACACAACCACTCGCCGTGCCACCGCACACTGCACCTACGCATGCCCCTAACTACACGCCGCCACCACCACGCACCGCATCCTCCCCGGGGGGGGGGAGTAAAAGCCCCCAATACCCTTTGAAGAGGTTGGATTAGGTGGTTAATTGTCTAGCCCTAACTTGCAAGTTCTTTAATGGCATTGTTGGGAGGGCCGAAAGACAGCAACCGGCGCATACGATACAAGTTGTAAACCGGCGCATACGGTACATGTTGTAAACAATTTCAATTTGTCCTATCTGGCATAGTATTGACAGCCGTTACACAAGAGTCGGTCGAGTTTGCCGATATTGTTGTAATACAATTTCAATTTCAATTGCGCACCGAGTTGATGAGCGAGGGGGCGGAGGTGTTGACCAGGGAAGTATGGAATGCACTGATCATTAAGCGCCATGGGGGGGAGGGGCATACTCTGCACGAAGACCATCGGCCATCCCGATGGAGGGTGCCCCATCCAAATATAGAAAGTCATGACCGCAGACTTGGGAGTATTGAACCATGCAAACACAGTTAGTGTGGAAGATAACTTACGCAAACGTAGTTACAGTCACAGTCCCGCAAACGGAACAGTTACGGCGACAACCAGCCTACATGCGTGGTGTCGGGACAACAGAAGTGTGAGAGCTATAGCCTAGCGACAGCTATGTGCCGAGTCAAACAGTTTATCGGTATGTCCGATCTAGACATGTACTAATCATATCTAGGATAGCTTACAGTAGCTATCTGCAACTAATACGTATGCGGTATTACTTACAACACTCCCCCTGCAGGTAGCTACGGGATGAAGCGTTGCATTGGGTCTTATCCTCCAATGATCGCACTTCGGTGTCTTGCCAGTGCAAGTCTTGGGAGGAGTTTGGTGAGCATGTCAGCGTCGGCAAAGCCTGTGAGTTGGAGGCTGTGGTCCAGCCCCCCCCCCAACGTCAGGCGCATGTGGATGGTGCCATGAAGGGAGCGGAGGACCTTTTGCAGAGCGCGCCAATGTGCCTCCGCATGGGCGGAGCCAAGGATGCGCAAGACCGTGGAGACAGCGGGGCGCGTGCAGACGGGGGCGTAGTGGGGACTGCCCAAGAGACTGGGGTGGACGTCTGGGTCAAAGTCGGGGGTTGCGTGTGTCGGTCGCCCGATGACTATGGGGTCAACGGTGGGGCGACGACGGCCACGGGGGGTGTGGTCGCCACGCTTGGCTGGGGAAGAATGTTGTCCATGGAAGAGAAGAGGTGGGCCACCGGGAAAGGGAGAGCGGCCGGCCATGGGAGGCGGCGGGGCGTACGAATGCGGGTGGTCACGGGAGGGGGGGACGCCGTGAGAGGGCGCCTCCGGGATGAGAGGTATGGGGTGGTGAGGGGCATATCCAACGGGGGGGTAGGGGGGGGGTGGCGGGGTTTGTTCAACCGCGATGTCGTGACGCGATGGGTCGCGGTGTAGGGCAGAATCAGCGGGGGGGTATTTGGGGGGTGGTTGCAAGTGTTCATCTACGAGTTCGGGACGCGAGGGCTCGCGGTGCGCATCGGGACGGCGCTGTGCGACGGCGGTGTCGCCAACAGGGGCTGCAGCGGTAGCAGCAGACAAGGCTGACTGTGCGTCATGTGGGGCGTAGACATGATGGGGATGCACAAGCAGGGGGAGGGTGTGCACGTCGTGGCTGTCCCGAAATTGTCCGAGGTGAGCATCGTGGCGGCGCTGAGCGACAGAGGGGTGCGATATAGCACCCGCAGCAGGAAGAGCACCAATGGCGGCCGACCGCGAGTCGAGATACGCTTCAAGGCGCGTCATTTGCACAAGGAGCAGCTCGAGAACACCCTGGGTAGTATCGACAGTGCTCTGCTGAGAGCCTGGGTCAAGGGTATCAACATGTGAAACTGTTGTAAGTAATACCGTATACGTATTAGTTGCAGATAGCTACTGTAAGCTACTCTAGATATGATTAGTACATGTCTAGATCGGACATACCGATAAACTGTTTGACTCGGTACATAGCTGTCGCTAGGCTACAGCTCTCCCACTTTTGTTGTCCCGACACCACGCCTGTAGGCTGGTTGTCGCCGTAACTGTTCCGTTTGCGGGACTGTGACTGTAACTACGTTTGCGTAAGTTATCTTCCACACTAACTGTGTTTGCATGGTTCAATAGGTTATGGGCCCCCGCCTCACGTCACTCACGCGCGACAACCTGGTTCGGCGAGCTGCGATCGACAGCTCTCCCGCAGAAGGCAAGTTTATCTAGACACCTAGTACTTTCAACTTGTAGTCGGCGGTATCGCCAGTATAAACTGCAATTTAAAACCCGCCACCACCCCTCTTAAGTCAGCCACCCGACGGCGATAGCCAGCCACCCACACCGACGCACTCGTCGTGTGTGGACTGGGTACACACAGGTCCAAGCTGGAGAACGGGGGGGTGCACTGTCGGGTGCATACGCATCCACAGGTTGCACGCCAGCCGTAGCTTACCTTTTTTATTTTTATATTATCTTAGCGACTCAGCCACGAGCGCAGCGCTCCACCTGCCCTGGCCTTGGCCTCGATTTGTACCCCACACTGGGTGGAGGATACAGAGAAGGTGCTCTGAGACACCCCGGGGCTACATGCCGAGGGGTCGGCGGGCATCATGCCGTCTCTTTGCATACCGTTGTTAGGCACGAGTCCGGCTAGCGGTTTTTACCGCTGCCTGTTTTTTATTCCGCTCTTTCTTTTTCGCCCTCTGTCAAAATGGCGCCGAAAGCTCCACTTGTTTCACCTCCTGACTCCCCTGAGTCAGGCTCTCACCAGAGCACCCTCGATCACCCCCCGGATACTCTCGCACTGCTCGTTGCGCAAGTGGCGCACTTAAAAGCTCGTCTCGACTCGCAGTCGGCCGAGGGTGCTGTTGCTGCTGCGGGTGCTAATCCGCACCCCCCTGTAGCTCAGCGCCGCCACGATGCTCACATCGAACCCGTCCGGGACAGCCACGACGGCCACACCCTCCACCTGCTTGACCATCCCCACCCTGGTTACGTACCCCCGGACGCAGAAACATTCTTTGTTGCTGCTACTCCTGCAGCTCCTGTTGGCGACCCCACAGTCGCACAGCGCCGTCACGATGCGCCCCGCGAGGCCTCGCGTGCCGACGCGCACCACGACCCCTCGCGTCACGCCATCCGGGTTGATCACCTCCCACCACCTCCCCCCTTCCCCCCCGCCGGATATTCCCTTCAACACCCCGGCCCTCATATCCCGGAGGCGCCCTCTCACCTCGTCCCCCCCTACCGTGACCACCCGCACTCGTACGGCCCGCCGCGTCCCATGGCCGGCCGCTCTCCCTTTCCCGGTGGCCCACCTCCTCCCTTTCATGGCCGGCACTCTCCCCCAGTCCAACATGGCGACCCCGCCACCCGTGGTCGTCGTCGCCCCACTATTGACCCGGTGGTCATCAACCGGGCGGCACACGAAGCCCCCGGCTTCGACAAGGACGCCCTCAACCGGTCCATGAAGATGTCGGTCCCCGTCATGTGCCCGACTACGGACTTTAAGCAATGGAAGAGGACCTTCCTTGATTTCCTCTCCATCAAGGCCGCATACCTCATTCCACAGCTGGCCATCCGCGACTCCGGCGTCTGGCTCGACGAACAAGCGCAACACTACGCCTACACGCTGCTTCTCCATGCAGCCAGCGCGAATAAGCGCGTTGACCAAGCGATGAAATGCGTTTCTCCAGCACGCCCTGACTGCGCCGCTGCCGCGTGGGACATCCTTTGTGAACGCCTCGACTGTCGGTCTTTTGCTCGCTCCTTGTCCCTCCTGGACAACCTGACGGTCAGACAACGCCCTGGTCAGTCACTCAGTGACTATGTCCACTACATGCGCCAGACTTTTGACGACTACAACGACACATGCCAATTGGTTGATGGCTCCGTTGCCATCCACCCCCACCACCTCGGTCTCCTCATGCTGCGCGGTATCTCCAGCAACGGCCCACATGGTCAGGCGAAGCAATGCGTCGTCAACGCCTTTGACACGGACTACATCATGTCGGCTGATGAAGTGATGGCCAGCATTCTCCACCTTGCGCACAACATGGACGACGACCCTGCTCCGGACACACCCGCTCCGGCCATATCACCCCCTCCCATCTCCGCGTTCGTCGCTGCGGGCCGCGGCTCGCACAGCGGTCGAGGCCCACCACACCGTAACCCTCGCGGCCATCGACCCAACAAGTGTGGCGTTTGTGGCAGCCTCAACCATCTCATGTCCGCCTGCACTGCCACGGATGACGCTATCCTTAAGTGGAATCTCGCCAAGCGTAGGCTGACAGTCCAGAAGTACGGCGCCGCCGACGGCACCCCCTCTGCTCACGCTGCGCTGCTGAGCGACGTCCCTGCCGACGACGCCCCCGCCGATGACACCGACTGCCTACCCACCCTCGAGGACTGCGCTGATGACTACGCTGACGACGAGGTGAGTGTCCCATTCAGCTCTGTGGCATTCTCCTCTTCCCTCGCCCCGGGTCGTAACCTGTCAAAGTTTTGGGTCGTTGATTCCGCCTGCTCGATTAACCTCACTGCGTTCCGAGATGACTTCGTGAAATTCACGCCCCCCTCCGCTCCCTCTCGCGTGGGCGGTGTCGGCGTTGACGTTAAGGGCAGTGGCTCAGTGCGGATTTCTGTCAGACTTGCCTCTGGCCAGCTCATTCACCGCACTGTGTATGCACTCTACACCCCTGACCTATCATCTCGCTCCGCACAGCGTATCGGGAGACTACTTAGTGTCAGCTGGATGCAAACTCACAGCGGCTGTGAATTCATATTCCCCTCCAACTCAAACACTGATTTGCTTTTGGTACCCACAGGCATGGGTGTGCTAGAACCGTCCGGAAACGGTCTCTACCTCCTTCCCCACCAGCCAAACCTCCCTTCAAGCCCATCCGCACCGGCGGCACTTGACCCCTCACCTCAGGTTTCCCTTACTGCCCAGTGTGATCCCGTCCTATGGCACCGTCGATATGGCCACCTCAACATGCAAAGCCTTCAGGCCCAGCATACTCACGGTGTCCCGACTAGCCTTGTGTTAGCTAGCGCTGTAACCAAAGTTTCTTGCGACTCTTGCTTACTTCACAAAGCCACAGCTGCACCACGCAACACAGCCGCTTGCGCGAAGCCATCCCACCCCCTCCTCAACCTGTCCGCAGACCTCTGGGGCCCGGTCAATGTCCCCTCCCCACATGGCCTCCGTTACTGCTTGCTCGTCATCGACCACCACACCAACTACATGTGGGTGCGGTTCCTTAAGTCTAAAGACGACGCATGTTCGGAATTGGAAACCATCCTCTTGGACATCAAACACCTGCATGCCCGCCATCACTCCCAGACGGGCGCGTTCGCACCGGTCCTCAAGTTTGACTCAGACTCTGTGTTTGAAGCTGCTGTCACTCGCCGGATGTGCGCACACCTCGGCGTCGGGGTGCAGTTCTCTGCCCCATACGCCCACCACATGCTCGGCAAGGCCGAACGTCCCTGGCGCACTATCCGGGACAATGCATCGGCGATGCTCCACAACATGGCCGTTCCCAACTCCATGTGGTCGTGTGCTGTCAGCACTGTTGTGTACCTTCGCAACCGCACGTACAGTCGCTCGGTCGGACCTAATGGGGGCGTCCCCCTCACACTCCTTACGTCGTCGGTGCCCAACGCCTCCAAGTTCCGCGTCTTCGGCTGCGCCGTTTTCGCCAAGGTCCCCGACAAACAACGTCGGAAACTCAGTGAAAAAGCATTTCGCGGCGTCATGGTGGGCTATCCCCCTGACGCACCCGGGTATCGTGTCTACAATCCGGAAACGCGTCGTATCACCACCTCCGTACATGTTGTCTTTCAGGAAGACACCCCAAGCTTCGACACTCAACCCCCCGTCGACTCGACCATCACCGACTCTTCGGACGACGTACCCGCAGGCTCACCCATGTCCCACCCCATTGACCTCACATTACCCACACCCCTACCCCCCCCGGCAGCCTCTCGCCATGCTCGGCTCCGCTCCCACCCCATTCGCTACGGCGATATGGTTGCCCACTTGTCCGACTACCCACCAACCCTCGTAACGGCGTGTTGTGATCCTGAACAAGGCAAAGCTCAAGAGGACATCTTTGAGCACCCTCACGTCCCCGACCTTGTCACTGGTCCCCCACACACACCTGCCGGCACGTCCCCTACTGCCATCGCCCTCCTCTCCGCCCGAGAGTGTGTGGAACCAAAATCCTACCGGGCTGCACTGGACAGCGCCCAAGCCCCCCAATGGCAAGCCGCTATGCAACAGCAGTATTCCTCCCTCATCAGCAACGGCACGTGGGACCTTGTGGACCTTCCCCCCGGCCGCATGGTCGTTAACAGCATGTGGATCTTCAAAGTCAAGTCGGATACAGCCGGCGACGTCTCCCGCTTCAAAGCGCGGTTCGTCGCCAAGGGGTGCAGTCAACGCGCTGGACTTGACTACACGGAGACCTTCTCCCCGGTCATCCGCATGGCCAGCCTACGTCTCTTCCTAACCATCGCAGCCGCCCGCGACCTTGAACTCTGCCAGCTTGACATCGACACAGCGTTTCTCTACGCCCCCATCCGGGAGGATGTGTACATCCGCCAGCCCCTCGGCTTCACCGATGGAACGTCCAAGGTTTGCCACCTCAAGCGTTGCCTCTACGGCCTTAAGCAGTCCCCCCGCGAGTTCAACATGCTACTTCGTGCGTGGCTCGTCGACCATGGATGGCAACAATGCGTCTCCGACCCGGCATCTACATCTTTCGCACCGGCCACGTCTTCGCCATGATCGCCATGTACGTCGATGACATTCCCGCGGCCTGCAATGATGCCACCTGGCTCGCATCGTTCAAAGCCCAACTCGGAGCACGGTTCAAGATCAAGGACCTAGGCGACCTCTCCCAGCTCCTCGGCATGCACATTACCCGCGATCGGTCCACGCGCACAATCTCGCTGGACCAGTCCAAGTACATGCGCGACATCCTCGCCAAGTACGGCATGTCCGACTCTAAGCCGTCGTCCCTTCCGATGGACCCGGGCTTCCTCGCCGGCCTTGCACATTTGAACTCGCCCTCTCTCACAGGAGTGGCCAAGGACGTCTACCCTAGCCTCATGGGCAGCCTCCAGTACGCCGCCGTTTGTACACGCCCCGATGTCTCCACGGCGTTGAGCATCCTCGGCTCTGCCCAAGCCTCGCCCACCGAGGCACACTTGGAGGCTCTGAAAAAGGTCCTCCGCTACCTCCATTGCACCATCGACATGCACCTGACGTTGGGGGGGGGCCTGGAGCACAGCCTCCAACTCACAGGCTTTGCCGACGCTGATTGGGCCAACGACAGCAGCACCCGCAAGTCTCGCTCCGGCTATCTCTTCACCCTCGGACGCGGGCCAGTCAGCTACAAGTCCAAACAACAGACTTGTGTGGCTCAATCCACGTGTGAAGCCGAGTACTACTCTGCGGCCGACGCCACCAAGGAGGAACTCCACCTCCGACAACTCCTGGGGGAAATCTTCAACTCCCCCATCACCGAAACCACCACCATCTGGGAGGACAACCAAAGCGCCATTGCATACTCCCAGAATGCCTTGGTCAGCGAGAAGACTAAGCACATCGGTCTCAAGTGGCATTTCCTCAAAGACCACGTGGAGCAGGGAACCATCAAGTTGAGGTACCTCCCCACTGACCAGATGGTGGCTGACATGCTCACCAAACCCCTCCCAGGACCTGCACTAGCAAGACACCGAAGTGCGATCCTTGGAGGACAAGACCCAATGCAACGCTTCATCCCGTAGCTACCTTGAGGGGGAGTGTTGTAAGTAATACCGTATACGTATTAGTTGCAGATAGCTATTGTAAGCTACTCTAGATATGATTAGTACATGTCTAGATCGGACTGTTGTAAGTAATTCCTTATGCAGATTAGTTACAGAGAGCTAATGATAGAAGTCCTTATGTACAGGACATCATTCAAAGTGTCTGTGCGCGATATCACGAACTAGCGTATAGACAGCTGACAGCGACAGCTGAAGTCACTTCTCTTGTCTCGACACCAGCCGCCACCCAAGGCTGGTTGTTTAGCGTACCTGTAACCAGCACACCGCAAGTTACAGTATCTTCCTTATCGAACCGTGCATACCACGTTCAACAGGTTATGGGCCCTCCACCTGAAGGTTACGCGAGACAATAGTGTCATTCGGCGTGCAACTTGGAAACTCGCCCGAAGGCAAAGCCATTTTTTTTTTAATAATAATAATACTTTACTCTGTACATTTATTCCCACCTTTTCATTCTGCTCTCCGGAACAGTTCCGCTACCACCTACTCTACTCTACGCCACGACGACCTAGCCAACCACACAAGCGCACTCGCTTGTGTGGACAGGGTGCATACAGGTCCAAGCTGGAGTGGGGAAGGGGGGAGCATTGTGAGGGTGATTACTCATACACAGGGTGCACGACAGTATCAGCCGTAACGTCGAGCAGCGGACATATACACCTGCATGTTCTTGCCTCGGCTGTCACTGTGCCCCACACTGGGTGGAGGATACGGAAAAGGTACATTGAGACACCCCGGGGCTACAGGCCGAGGGGTCGGTGGGCATCAGGCCGTCTCTTTGCATACCGCCGTTAGGCACAGTTACCGCTAGTGGATTTTTCCACTGTCCGGTTGGGTACTCGTCTCCTCCCAAATGGCGCCAAAATCAAAGCCGGCACCTACCGGATCGGCCGTCGACTCGGCTGCCGACTCCGGTACGTGCGACACTCCGTCGACCGACTTAGCCGGCGACAACATTCGACTGGTGATGGAGCAGCTGCAACTGCTCCACGCCAGAATGGACGACCAGGACCGGACGCAGTCGGAGCTTCTACGTCGGGACGCGCTGCGCAATCACCCGGCACCTATCGACGCGGCGCCGCCCCCACTTGTGGCCAACCAGTACCGGCCTACTAGCGACGCCGTGCCTGCTCCGATGTTCGAGCACTCACTACACAGCAACGCCAGTCGCAGGCCCACGATCGATCCAGAGTTTGTTGCAGTGACAGCAGACTGGGCCACCAACTTCGACGGTGACTCTTTTTCCCGGTCTTTTCGCATGGACGCCCCGCTTATGCCGAGGACGGGCGAGTTCAAAACTTGGAAGCGCGACTTTCTGTCGTTCCTGTCAATTAAGGGGGCGGCGCTGATCCCTCAACTTGCTCTTTCCTCCTCTGGCGTGCCTCTGAAGTCTGAATCCAGTCGCTCAGCGGTTCGCACACGCCATGCTCGTTCAGTGCTGCCGACAGAACAAACCAGCTGCACAAGCCATCGCGGGGGTCCCCGCGGGACGACCCGACTGCGGGACAGCCGCATGGGAAATGTTGTGCGAGAGACTGGACGCACAGTCCATCTCACGCACGCTGTCGCTTCTTGACCGCATGATGGTTCGTCAGGCTTCTGGTCAATCTGTCTCTGCATACGTCCACGCTGTGAAGCAGTGCTTCGATGAGCTGAACGAGTGTCTGCAGCTGAAAGATGGTTCTGCTGCCATTCACCCCCACATTCTCGCTCTTGTCATGATTCGCGGCCTCTCAAACGTTGGGCAGTATGGCCAAGCCAAACAGTGCGTGATTAATGCTTTTGACACCGATTTCATTCTGTCGGCCGACAGAGTGATGGGAAGCATTATCCACCAGGCTCAGAATCTGGACGCAGATGTCTCCAACAACGCCGACACTGTTGATTCCGGGACTGCGGTCAATGCCTTCCTTGCGGATCGTAAACGGCAGGGTGGCCGTAGCATTGGGGGATGGACCGCGGACAAAAAGAAGTCCAAGTTCTCGATGAAGTGTGGGGCCTGCGGAGACCCAAACCATGTCTGGTCGACCTGCAAAGCGCCGGATGCTGATGTCCTCCGCTGGACACTTGCCAAGCGTAGGCAGATTTCCGAAAAGTACGATGGTCAGCCCCCTCCCACTGCACACCTCAGCGACCTTCCTGCTGACGAGGCGCCTGAGATACATGCTCCTGCTGAGGACGCACTGGAATACGACATGCAGGACGAATATGACGATACTGAGGTCAGTACATCCTTTGCCTCTGTTGCATTCACGTCCGCTACAGCTCGTTTTGCAGACCTGTCTGATTACTGGGTAGTTGACTCTGCTTGCTCCGTCAACTTGACGTCCTTTCGGTCGGATTTTTCGGAATTTCATCCCTCTTCCCGCCGCAGCACTGTCGGTGGCGTCGGTGTCTCGGTACAGGGCAGTGGAAAAGTCCGCATTCCCATTTGCCTGATTTCCGGTAGCACGGTCTTTCGGCGCGTTCATGCGCTTTATACCCCTGACTTGTCTTCTCGGTCTGCGCAACGTATCAGTCGTCTGTTGAGCGTCAGCTGGATGCATAAGCACTCGGGGTGTGATTTTTCCTTTCCCACCAACACTGACTCCGGTATGTTGCTTGTCACAACAGGAATGGGGATGCTAATCCCGTCGGGGAACGGACTGTACCTCCTCCCGAGGTCGCATGACTGTGCGGGGCTGTCCTCGCACCACGTAGACAGTCGTAGACAGGAACCTGTCGCACTTGCTGCTGAGTGTGACGCTGCTTTGTGGCATAGTAGAATGGGGCACCTGAACATGCAGAGCCTCCAAGCTCAGCATTCTCATAACACGGTGTCTGTACCTGTTATGCCTAGTTCTGTAAAAGATCTCTCCTGTGAGTCTTGCAATCTGAACAAAGCCGCGTCTGCGCCGAAAAATCGCAAAGCATCTCAGAAACCAGCCGCCCCACTTCAGCACCTGTCATGTGACCTGTGGGGTCCTGTCAGTGTCCCCTCCCCTTACGGTCTGCGGTACTGCCTGCTGGTCATCGACCATCACACTAACTTCATGTGGGTGCGGTTTCTGAGGTCTAAGGATGAGACGTGCGCGAAACTGGAGACCATACTCATGGACGCGCGGCATACCCATGCCCGTTACCACTCACACCTCCATGCGTTCGCACCTTTTCTAAAATTTGACTCAGACTCGGTCTTCGAGGCCGCGAACACGCAGCTCATGTGCACGAGATTGGGTTTCATCACTCAATTCTCAGCGCCTTATGCACATCACATGCTTGGGAAAGCAGAACGCCCGTGGCGGACTCTGCGTGACTGCGCGTCCTCAATGCTTCACGCGATGTCTGTGCCTAACAGCATGTGGTCCTGCGCGATCCGCACGGTGGTCCACCTCCGTAACCGTACCTACAGTCGGGCTGTTGGTCCTTCTGGGTTGGTCCCTGTCACCCTTCTTACAAGCGCAGTTCCGGACGCGTCAGTATTTCGCGTGTTCGGGTGTGCGGCATTTGCCAAGGTACCTGATAATCTCAGACGGAAACTCGGCCTGAAAGCGTTCCGAGGTGTGATGGTGGGGTACTCCCACAACTCCCCGGGGTATCGTATCTACAACCCTGCGACCAGGCGCATCACCACGTCTGTTCATGTCAAATTTGACGAGAATGTGCCCGGGTTTGGGACATCCCACCCTGTCGCCTCGTCGATAGATGTGTGTGCAGACGCAGAGACTATCCATGTTTCCCATGTCAGTCACCCACTCCCAGATCTAATCTTGGACGCAAAGGACACCGTGCATGTGGTGGGGGTCGACAGACGCACTCGCCTTCGCGGACCGCCTACTCGCTTCGGGGAGTACATTGCCCATGTCTCTATTGTGCCGCGCGTGTGTGTCACTGACTCGTGTGAGCACGATCTGTCCGACCACATGGACGACATCTTTCCACTCCCTGACTTCTCCATGATGGTCGCTCAGCCACGTCACAGGTGCTCTGAAGGACCTGTGCGCGACGTCGCCCTAGTGTCCGCGAGCGTCTGTGTTGAACCAACATCCTACAAAGATGCTTTGACCAGTCCCCATTCGGCGGAGTGGAAGACGGCCATGCAGGTGGAATTCAACTCTCTGACGTCCAACCAGACATGGGATCTCGTTCCCCTGCCCGCTGGACGCCGCGTGGTCAACAGCATGTGGGTTTACAAGGCTAAAACAGACGCATCTGGTGCTGTCTCTCGATACAAGGCGCGGTTTGTCGCAAAGGGGATTGATTACACGGAGACATTCTCACCCGTCATCCGACTCGCTAGCCTCCGCGTCTTCTTCAGTATCGCCGCGGCTCGTGACCTCGAGCTGGGCGGTCTCGACATCGACACGGCGTTCCTGTACGCACCCATCAAAGAAGATGTCTACATCCGACAGCCACTTGGGTTCGATGACGGTACCCCCAATGTCTGTCACCTGCGCCGGTGCTTGTACGGCCTGAAGCAGTCCCCCAGGGAGTTTAATGAGCTGCTTCGCGACTAGCTCGTCTCTCAAGGCTGGCGCCAACTGATATCGGACCCGTGCATCTACATCTTTGAGGCGGACGGCACCTTCGCCATGATTGCCCTCTACGTGGATGACATTCCCGTGGCGTGCAACAACACCGCCTGGCGGGTGGCCTGCACCGCGCTGGTGCGATCCCGACTTGACATCAAGGATCAAGGTGATCTGTCCGACATCATCGGCATGCACATCACCAGGGACAGGACAGCGCGCACCATCAGCCTCGATCAAGGCAAATACGTGCGCGAGCTGCTTGAAAAACATGACATGGTGGACTGCAAACCTTCGTGTCTCCCGATGGACCCCGGTTTCTTGGCTGCAATCTCCAAGCAGACGGCTGTACCTCTCACGGGCGCGGACCGGGACGTGTACCCGAGCTTGCTCGGCAGTCTGCAGGACGCCGCTGTATGCACTCGCCCGGACATTTCGACCGCGCTTAGCATTCTGGGCTCTGCGCAGGCGAACCCCACGGTGGCCCACATGCAAGCCCTTAAGAAGGTGCCGCGCTACCTTAAGGGGTCTCCAGCCATGAGCCTGACGTTGGGGGGGGGGTGAGGACAACACTCTCCAACTTACAGGCTTTGCTGATGCAGACTGGGGCAATGACAGTGTGACACGCCGGTCACGATCGGGATTTGTGTTTACACTGGGCAGAGGTGCAGTCAGCTACAAGTCTAGGAAACAGTCCTGCGTCGCACAGTCAACATGCGAGGCTGAGTACTACTCAGCAGCGGACGCGACTAAGGAGGCTATCCATATTCGACAGATGCTTTCGGAGATCTTCAGTCGACCTGTCAGCGGGACGACCACCATCAGGGAAGACAACCAGAGCTGCATCGCCTATTCGCAGAATGCACTGGTGAGCGAGAAGACCAAGCACATCGACCTGAAGTATCATTTCGTGAAGGACCACGTGCAGCTGGGGACTGTCAAACTACGTTACCTACCCACTGGTGACATGGTGGCCGACATGCTGACCAAGCCACTACCTGGACCTGCACTCGTGAAACACAGGAGCGCCATCCTGGGGACATCCGGACCCATGCAGCGACACACTTTGTAGAGGGAATTCTGTAATCACTTCCATCTGTTAACAAGACACACCTTAGCTATCTTGAGGGGGAGTGTTGTAAGTAATTCCTAATGCAGATTAGTTACAGAGAGCTAATGATAGAAGTCCTTATGTACAGGACATCATTCAAAGTGTCTGTGCGCGATATCACGAACTAGCGTATAGACAGTTGACAGCGACAGCTGAAGTCACTTCTCTTGTCTCGAAACCAGCCGCCACCCAAGGCTGGTTGTTTAGCGTACCTGTAACCAGCACACCGCAAGTTACAGTATCTTCCTTATCGAACCGTGCATACCACGTTCAACACGGACATACCGATAAACTGTTTGACTCGGTACAGAGCTGTCGCTAGGCTACAGCTCTCCCACTTCTGTTGTCCCGACACCACGCATGTAGGCTGGTTGTCGTCGTAAGTGTTCCGTTTGCGGGACTGTGACTGTAACTACGTTTGCGTAAGTTATCTTCCACACTAACTGTGTTTGCAAAGGCGGGGTTTTCTGCGCCATTTCGACAGAGGGCGAAAAAGAAAGAGCGGAATAAAAAACAGGCAGCGGTAAAAACCGCTAGCCGGACTCGTGCCTAACAGCGGTATGCAAAGAGACGGCCTGATGCCCGCCGACCCCTCGGCCTGTAGCCCCGGGGTGTCTCAGAGCACCTTCTCTGTATCCTCCACCCGGTGTGGGGCACAAGTTGAGGCCAAGGCCAGGACAGGTGGAGCGCTGCGCTGGCGGCTGAGTCGCTAAGATAATATAAAAATAAAAAAGGTAAGCTACGGCTGGCGTGCAACCTGTGGATGCGTATGCACCCGACAGTGCACCCCCCCGTTCTCCAGCTTGGACCTGTGTGTACCCAGTCCACACACGACGAGTGCGTCGGTGTGGGTGGCTGGCTATCGCCGTCGAGTGGCTGACGTAAGAGGGGTGGTGGCGGGTTTTAAATCGCAGTTTATACTGGCGATACCGCCGACTACAAGTTGAAAGTACTAGTTTTCTAGATAAACTTGCCTTCTGCGGGAGAGCTGTCGATCGCAGCTCGCCGAATTAGGTTGTCGCGCGTGAGTGACGTGAGGCGGGGGCCCATAACCTATTGAACCATGCAAACACAGTTAGTGTGGAAGATAACTTACGCAAACGTAGTTACATTCACAGTCCCGCAAACGGAACAATTACGGCGACAACCAGCCTACATGCGTGGTGTCGGGACAACAGAAGTGTGAGAGCTGTAGCCTAGCGACAGCTCTGTACCGAGTCAAAGAGTTTATCGGTATGTCCGATCTAGACATGTACTAATCATATCTAGGATAGCTTACAGTAGCTATCTGCAACTAATACGTATGCGGTATTACTTACAACAGGGAGAGGCAACTGTTTACATATCCCTCCGTAGGACTACTAATGGACACATCTGTACGCTAGACTCCGGGGGAGTCCTAGTCCTCCCTCCGGCGGTTCTAACCCCCTTCATGCCATTCCGTGTGTTCATGGATTAAAAGGTTATGGGCCCTCCGCGTTTACTGCGGGGTTTACTAGGGCACCGGCCGGAGTTTATGGAATGATGTCCATTAAGGGGGAGTGTTTACATATCCCTCCGTAGGGCTACTAATGGACACATCTGTACGCTAGACTCCGGGGGAGTCATGGCCCTTCACCTATAGGTGTTCGCTATAGGTGTTCGCAGCTCATTCGCGATGCGATGCGATGGGTTCATATCCACAATATGTTCCTATCGGGTACCGATTTTTGGCGGTACTTGGATAAGGCGTACAACTCCCGGGAAGCGGCGGTTCTAACCCCCTTCATGCCATTGCGTGTGTTCATGGATTAACAGCAACATCTATGTTAGGAGCTTGCATGTCGGTGTGCGACACCGTAGGATGTGCCACGGAGGCATCATGCGAGGGCCTCCCACGTCCTTCACGCCCGCAGCGCCCACCCCGTCCACGAGGTCCGCGACCGCGCCCGCGATTAGCGGAAGAGTGAGGTGCGTGTTGTTGTTGTTGTTGTTGTCGTTGTGACGGTTGCATGGGAAGGGGGCAGTCTTGATGCCAATGGAACCTATCTGCCATGGGGTTTCCGGCCTCTGCGCAGTACATGCAGGGAGAAGGCCCCCGTGTGGGCAAACGTTTTCTGCGCGCGCAGCAAACGCATCTTCAACCGTTGCTTCAACGGCAGAGTTGATGGCCTTGGGATCATGCATCTCATGGCGCGGGGCGGCCGGGTAATGGCCGGGAAAGGACGTATGGAAGTTGTGTTGTATAAGCATGGTAGACAACGGTGTGAATGGTATGGAAGTAGCAGGTTGGCCATTATGTGTCGCGTCTAGGGCAACATTGATTTTGGCTCGTGCCCATGATAACTTGTTGTTTAAGTTATATATAGTAGTTGCTACATGTTGGAGGTGGAAGTATAATTGTTACACGGGTAGTCGAGCCGGCCCGGCTAGGGGGCCAACCGTGGGGACAAAGGAGGTGAAAAGAGAGAGATGGCGGCCGGCAAAGGCACCGGCAAGGCCTGCCGGCCGCCATTAACAGGGAAATAGAGTACCGCTATTGGTACCAAGATAAGGACTAACTACCTTGTATATAAGCACTAGGTAATGCAATGCGAGTGCTAACAGTTTTCATTATATATTTGTTCGTCTTCATTGATGGGAGGCTTGTAGCACCACTTAAAAAAACGTTTGTACTCTTTGTGTCACCTTATTGGGAGTGCAACAGTTTGGTGACGGACAATTATGATCGTTATCAAACAATTGACCACAACTATGAACGTACATGTCCTGACAACGATGTACTACAATAAAAACTGGCTTTAGATCTACGTACATAAAGTCACTACTCCTTATGAAAGAATCGTGGTAGTCATTCAATTGTAAGAGTTGCACGCCCTACTTATGACCGATCGCTGAGCGAGGTCAGGCTCGAAGCTATCAGTGGAGGGGGACCAGCTTATGCGCACTAGTTATGTGCATATAGTATGTCCGGACTTTATTTTGGGGAGTGTAGAACGAAATTAGTAAATTACAAGCTTAAGCACTACATGAACTTGGGGGGGGGGGGAGTGTAGAACGACCAAATTATAAGAATAGATATATTGTATTACAATATGCACTGTAGAAACGTAGGTATGGAAAAGGGGGGGGGACCAAGAGTGACAAGAGGGTCACGGAATCCAAGGCACGGCAAAGGGAAGCACTACAATGTGCATAAACATAGCACGGAACACACAAGAGAACACAATAAACCGCAATACGGCACGGGTGTTCCCGCGGGGGCCGTTACATGGTTACACATTATGATTCAATTTCGTACGCGTTTATTTCCCGCAGCCCGTCGTCTAAGAATCCAAAGCACGGCAAAAGGAAAGCACTACATTGTGCACAAACCTAGCTGACTAAACTAAGGAAACTCCTAGGCCACGCTGAGAATGCAGCACGTGGAGGCGACAAGCGGCGCCTCACGCGAGCTCGAGGAAGCACGGGGACGTTTGCAGCCCATGGCGCGGGTGAAGAGCGCCGTGGCAGGAGAAGGCATCCCAGCCGAGGAAGAAGCGGCCTCCAAGCCGTCCGCAGCGGCGGACAAACCGCGCAAGACGTTGTCCGCGTGAGCAACATGGACGGCGAGAGAGACCTTTCGACGCCAGGAGGCCCGTCGTCTAGCCCGCATTCATGGCATGCATGAACGTTTTCTCCATCATTGTCCTACAACGGCGGGGATGTGCCTGAATCTATGGAACATATTTTGCTTGAATGCCCACGTGTGGAGTGCCATCGTCGTAATCTTGGGACGCTAGGCCCAGAGATTACTGGTTTTGTACGTCAGTTCGCTACCTCCCCGAAAGATATAAATATGCCTTACTTTTAGTCTATACAACCATAACCGACTAAATTAGTTGGCTGTGCTTTTGCTCTTTTTCCGTAGGTAGATCACTTCAATATATTAGGACCAAGTGGCTACATTTACCGAAGACTAAACGTAGTTCTTGGATTGGTGGAGTTGCGATAGAGGAGCGTGATTATTGCAGGTAACATGGGCAGATTGTCACTCTGATTGTGCAGACCGTTTTCTTGATCCTCACATTAAGAGGTCCCCGAATCGGCTTCACTACTTCGTCGGAGCTCGCCTTTCGACCTAAAGCCATACACGTTGATGAAGAAGGGGGGCCTAGTAGGTATTGTCGGCGGCAATATGACGACGAACTGTTTACAACACGGGTGATGGTGCGCTCCGCACATAGTCACTTGGTTACTCGCGGCACGTAACTTCCCGGCCGAACACAATACTCAGTGACTTCCACCGCAGGACCTGCGTCGTTAGGCTAGCTCACGCCCCCAAAACGGGTATGAGAAGATGCTCTGAGGAGTAGTGAACTTGGTTCACATGTCAGTAGCGGCAGGTCGGCCTAACGAGAGTTGGAGTGTCAAGTTGACAAACTCGTTCGAAAGTGATTGGCGTCGGGACCCGCCCGACATGGCACGGAAAGCATGGACGCTGGCGGCCCCGATTTCCTTCTTAACGATTTAAAGCACATAGAAATGAAACATGAAAGGATTCGGGGGCGTGTGTTGAAGCGTGGTGGACGGAGTAGCTACTAATGGTGTTGCAGAAAACCCTGCTTGGTGACGGAAGCGCTCAAACGGTACTCTTCTCCGATGCGAGAGTGCCCACGAGGTGAGGCCAGTCAGAACTATCAGAAATTCACGTATCCGTCCAAATTATAGGTCATTATGACCTCGATGTATATTAGTTGACTAGGCGTTTCGTGTTCGCAGGTTGCTGAGAACCCCACAAGGTGCACCTAGTGCGTCGTTTTCCCCGTTGTACAAGCGCTCCGAGCACCGGCAGCAACGTCGCATGAAGCCGCTATTTTACATTCTGTTCTAATATACCACACACGCTTTCCATCAAACCTGCAGCAAACGACACCGCCGAGGATTTCATTGATGTTGTGGGTATTGACGCTAAGGACGAGGTCGCTGAGCTTTCCCGTCGGCGAGTTTGAGATGCGAGTGGCGGGTCACTATTTGCATGGGCTGGAATTGCAAAGGGGAGAGCCACAAGCGTGCAAAAAGGTGAGTTGCTATTACATTACAACGCTCATTAAGAGGGTGACGAGATGTTGGGATGCTGCACCAGCGTGTCTCGGCGGAAAGAGGAGCATGAAGTGCCAAAAGCTAGAGGTGATTTTGGTACGCGCGCATGAAAACTGTATTCATGATGGTTGCCCACAGGATTTGAAGTGTAGCCAAAAGCAACATAAGGCGCGTCTTTCAATGTGCATGTATAAACAGCGGGTGCATCATATACTTTCACAGGTCATGTAGCATGTGTAACATCACGCTCACGCGCATTCGCATGCACCAGGATGGGCAACTCATTCATGGTTTTGGATTCGATTGGGTTTCCATCACTTGGTTGCCAATGTGTCGCAGCACTTAACATGCAGAAATTTCACTGCCAAGAGGTCGAATAGATACTTTTGGGATAGATGTGGCGTAACGACTTTACTAGCAATGGGTGGTCAATGGAATGGACTGCGAGGCGATGAAGCGTGAAAATCGCAAAAGAACACTCCAAAATGTACTTCGAAATTTCTTGTTTAGCTCAATCGACTAATTTTAGTCGGTTGTGCTTTCCTTTCAATAAACATACAATATCTGCACAAAAGCTCCCAACGCGCTCAAGATGCATGCTCAACCCATTGTTGAGGTCAGTGGAACGCGCCATTGCTGAAGTTTATGGTGTATTTGCTGATGCTAATTGTTTAAATAGTACAACTTGGAATTCCATATTTTGCCTTGGCCGGCGGTCAATCTTTTACTAAAAGGGTTTTATTCAGGTCAATAAATATTCACATGTACTAGCTTGTCTGAGCATGAGTTTCAAGCCACACATAGTTTTGAGTGTTGGCAATAGCATGTTAATAAGAGGATTTACAATATAAAGAATTCTAGGGTAAGTAATGTTGTTAACTACACAAGGGGCACAACCGACTTAAATTAGTCGATTGTGTCCGGCTGTAGAGATTTAGGCGGTGTCCCCCCTTCCCTTCATGGCGCCATTTATTCATTGTACAGGAAATGGGAGGTTTTCCAGTTATGGCGCCAAGCCCTCCCTCATATTGCTTTCTATGTAGTTCGTGTATCACACTCCCGAAATGTTTCGCTCCGCGAGGTGGGCCTTGGTCCTTCTCGCATTACTCGAATGGGCCGACGCCCGGACGGGTAGGGCAGACCTTTTTTGGTCAGTGCCGGGAATGCAATCATATTTGTTTGCATGTCATTGGCAGGTTTAGTTGGTGAAATTCCAACACTGGCCTCGTGCGGGGTTAGCGCATACTACGTTACGGTTCTCGTACAATGGTACGTAATGCACTCACACGAGCGTCGCCTACCCGGGAGCATGATCGATGAGGAGTTTGAGGTTGTTTCGAGCTCCTGCTCTAAGTCATGCTTGCAAAACGCCGCATGTAGAGGGTGCCGGTGCGGGTTACCTGGTAGTCCCATATCCCGGGGGCGCAAAAAAATTAAAAAAACACAATAAACTCCCACGCAACGGCGAAAACGCGACATGTGGAGGCGACAAGTGGCGGCGCCTCACGGCCCGCGCGAGGAAGCACGGGGGCGCTTGCGGCCCGCGGCGCGGGTAAAGGACGCCGTGGCAGGAGAAGGCATCCCAGCCGAGGAAGAAGCGGCCTCCACACCGTCGGCGGCGGCGGACAACCCGCGCAAGACGTTGTCCGCGTGATCGACGCGGACGGTGATTAAGAATAAATGGTAAAAGAAATGCCGGCACATCTACAGGTTGTTCACAATATATCATATATATGGTGTCAAAACTGCACATTGCTACCAGGTATGTATATAGGTGCAAGCACATGTACCTGCTGAATCATCGTTAATGAAGTAAGGTGAAACAGGACAGTTCCAGGCGCAAATGTCAAATTGCGCCTGATTTTACATAAACAATGGGAAATATTACTTGATTTCATTGACGATGAAAAAGCAATAAAATTACACCCTATTTGAAGAGTGCGATGAAAGCATAAAGCACGACCTCGTGTGAAAGCTCATTTAGGGATACCATCGAAAATGGAATTCTACCTCATTTGGGGATCCCAAAAAAAATTGGAATTCCGCCCTCAACCCAAATACGTCAATGAAAAGAAAACGAGGAATGTCTCTCGACAGCTTGGCCACATGAGGGTGGCAAAAAATAAGGCAAAAAGCCTGAACACCCTGAGTCACCACACCCTCGGGACGCATGTGAGCCATCCATCTCAAAGGCTCCCTCTCACATCAGCCACAAGGCTCCGTAGCAGTCCAAAAGGGCATAAACTGGAGTCGCTCCCCTGTTTACTGTTCTGAGGCTCTCCCTGCTTGCGGTCCCGAGGACGGATGACACGCTCTTGCGCGTCGTCTCACCGTCCCGCAATGTTGGTGAGCGCGGAGGACACGGCCGTGACCTCCTGCAGGATGCGGGCCCTGTCTCCCTCACACAGGCTGACCCCGAAGCGAGCCATGAACTTGTCAGGGTGCCAACGGAGCAGTTCCAGGCGGAGCCGCTTCTTACGGACGGCCCCCTCTTCACCCAACACCGGCGCCAGCACAACATCCTCGACGCTCGTATGCGATGATGAGGAGTCCCCATCCGGAAGGATCCATGGCACCGCGCTGAACCGCACGGACCCAGACGCCTTCTCCTGCAGAAGGAACTCCTGCCACCGATGCTCATAATCGCTGTGCAGCTCCAAATTGGACTTCACCTGCGGAGAAAGCAATCAGATGTAGAATGAAGCAACCTTGGATGTGTGGCCAAGGGCAAGCTGAGGGAGAGGGAAGAAGGCACTTGAGACGGGCGAGTGCCATGTCTGCTTGCCTGGACTGTCGCCTGCCGCAGCGCCTTCTCTTTCGCCATCTCCTCCTCCAAAATTTTCCGAGACCGCTCCGCCGCTTTGGCCGCCTTACTAGCCCGTAACCTGGTGAAGAGGAGGAGCCCAAACCCGGCGTCAGCTTTGCCATGAGGTTTCACTGGGAGCCGCATAGGCTGAGGGGGAGTGGGGGGTGCGGTGCTGATAGTGTTGGGCTTCACCGCTCTGTGCTGCTTCGGCTAGAGGCTGACGGAGCTTGGCGTGCCTGTTGCCGACGCGCCATTTCCCGATTCACAAACGCGGCGTAGTCGTCGTCGTTGATACCGCTCCCCCGCGATGTAAACGGGTCGCCGCCCTCCCAGTCGTCCCCCCACCTTCCGAAAGGCAGACCAAACATCCCATGATTTTAAACGGCACTGCTTTGGACGAGGTAGCCGCAGATTTGGGTGCGAGCTTGGCCGACAGCACCTGTGGCGGCTTTGAGATGTTTGTGGTGTGAATGATGTAGAAGTGGGTGTGAACTAGTGACGCATGTTGTGGCAAGCCTCAAGCCTCCCACGCACCACGACTCCGTATCTTCCGCATGATCACACAGTCGACGGTGCCACTCCGCTTCGCGCTCCGCCCGCGCGGTAGCAAAGGCAGCTGCGGCCGCCCTTGCATCCGCTTCCCGCTGCACGTGCACCGCCTCAAGCGCAATCTCTCGCGGTGTGAAGCCCTGTTAGGCCATACCACCACCAGCACCGATGCGTGATCAAAGGTAGACAACAATCCCAGCAGCTGTGTGTTAATCCCCTGCTACAGCCCCCCCGTTTCTCACCCTCAAGTTTGGGTGGTCCATGTCCGCGGGGCGGTCGTGGTATATGAGTTCCTCCAACAGCTCCACGTTGCCATGCCGGGCAGCAAAGTGCGCAGGGCTGTTCCCCTCGGGATCCATGACATTGGCATCCGCGCCCGCTCTGCGACGCAAACGCAAAAATCACAATCCATTCCCGCTCTCCATTCACGCCCCAAGTATGCGCCTACTCCATGTTCTCTAGCTACGTCATGCTCCCCCCTTTGATGCCCCCCCCCTCTCTCTCTTTCGCAACCACACTCACACCTATGAATCATGAAAACCCACCACAACATCGCGTAGGAATAATGCAAGACGCCAACGTTAGCACTGAGCTATTGTAGCTGTAGTAGAAGTTGTTGTCGCTGTCGAGAACTCACTCGAGCAGAACTCTCGATACAGCGAGGTTGTTCACGTTGCAAGCGTGGTGAAGGCAGGACCAGCCGTTGACATCGCGCGCATCCACGCTGCCCCCACACGCCTTCAGCTTGGCAACCGCCCTGCGCACTCGTCGATAGTCGCGCTGCTTGGCGTGACGGAAGGCAGAGGCCAAAACTGCGGTTGCGCTGATGTCGTCATCGCCATCCTTCCTCTTCCTCTTGCGTTTCTTGTGCTTCTTCGCGCTATCCTTGTGCCGCCTCTTCTCCCGTTCCCTTTTCTCCTCTTTCCCCATCTCTCACCCGTCAACTACCCAGCGAGGTGGTCCAACTGCGTTTGGCAGTGCGCAGCACTACCACGGACGAAAGAGCCGATCACTCCGCCGCGCCGAATCAGACGGAATTGTGGATGGAGCGTATTCGAAGTGCCGATCCTCGCAACTCTCAGTGCCTCGCGAAACGGTGGAAGTTTACACTCCGTCCGAGCTCTGAGCCAGGCAGTTCTCAGCCGACGTGAGGGAGACGTACGACAACTCGCCAGCGGCGGACGACAACATTCGGTAGAATACTTGAGTAACTGGTGGTGAGGCCCAACTGTGTCAGCTACGACACCAGTAATAATCTGCCCGAATACTTATCCTTTGTCGCAGGTAGGTGAAACCGATATGTCTTATTCGGATTGGTCGCCAATAAATAATGATGTCTTCTTAGGGTTTCACTGTTTTCTCGGCTTGCTACATCAATTTCGTCAGATTGTGTGGCAGGACGGTAGGTAACTACCCGTGGCTAGACAGTGTACCCCAGACCGGTAAAGTAACGAGATTATCGAAACAGTACGGGAAAGGGGATGCACGCCCGTAGCCCCGCCAGCGCACTGTAAATTACAAACCGTACAGATACAGCTACGCCCAATTATGGCGGCTACAGGCAAAGAACCGTGTAAGGTGGCCTATGTCCCCATTACATGCGGAAGGCGTCGATAGCCGGTCGAGGTACGCTAGGCTGTAACGGCAACGCAACCACTCCTGTCTTTTGCAGGAGTGGACGTCGAAGCAGGGAGTAACCCCTGCACTGACCCACTAGCCTAGGTACGAGAACCGACTACCTAAAACCTCCCATTGGGGGACTAACATGGCGCGAGAAGCAGGGTTCAATCAAACTAGACGCTAGGGTCCTCATTCTTCGGGGTTCGTCAATCTCCAAGGGGCGAACTTGTAATCACCCCCGGGTCGGGGGGGCGGGGGGTGATTAGAGTACCGACTCCGAACTGAGGAGGTACGCTGCGGTCGCTACCACTATATACCTATAGTGTGGTAGCGACCACAGCTGGATGACACTACATTTCATCCGCTGTGCCAAGAAAACCGGAGTTTCCTCGTTTACGTACCGTATCGAGGAAACCCTCGTGTTTTCTTCATCCTGCTTGGTACGCAGTTCAGGTTTCCCTCTGCTCCGTCTTTGTGCTAAAGCTAATTGTAATTAGGATAGGTAGTTGTTTACAAGAAGAACCAGATGAGCACGGACAGGGACAGTGGGAGGGGAAACAAGAGGGCAAGAGTGACAAGAGGATCACGGAATCCAAAGCACAGCAAAAGGAAAGCACTACATTGTGCATAAACCTAGCAGATTAAACTAAGGAAACTCTTAAGCCACGCCGAGAATGCAACACGTGGAGGCGACAAGCGGCGCCTCACGCGCCGCTCGAGGAAGCACGGGGACGCTTGCGGCCCATGGCGCGGGTGAAGAGCGCCGTGGCTGGAGAAGGCATCCCAGCCGAGGAAGAAGCGGCCTCCGTGCCGTTCGCAGTGGCGGACAAACCGCGCAAGACGTTGTCCGCGTGAGCAACATGGATGGCGAGAGAGACCTTTCGACGCCAGGAGGCCAACAACTTGCCCACATGCATCCCTTTAGATGCGGCTGCCTGCTTGGCTAGCTCCGTCAAGAAAGCCGTGGCTAATTGTAATTCGGATACCACTATAAAGTCGCTATGATAATTTCATACTGAGTAATTCAGCATGATATTTCAGTGCGATTTCAATGACGCCCGCGTGTGCACAAATTCATCACGTTTATATTTGTGATCATTCCATCGGTAAAGTATTCATTTAGTGAAGAGGTGTACGCGTAGCGATTTTCGCTCTATATATAAAAGAATTCAATTAGCGATATGTGATTAGTCATCTTTATATGATGCTCGGAACGCAATACGACAATCATACAATAACTCAAGCAGCTACGGGGACTTCAACCTGGTAATGCAAAGCTCAGGTTTTACTTACTGCATAAATATGTAAATACTTTGGATAGAGCCCTAAATAAGCCCTACCGGGATTTCAGCCCGCGGGAACCCCCAGCCAGACTCCCGTGGAAGTGGAAGCGGAAGCGGGAGATCAGCGCCTCACAACAGCGCACCGTCGCCGATCTTAACGTGCCACCTCTCACCGCCCCCACCGCTTCTGAACTCGTTCGTCACTACTGTGGTAGTTCGCTGTGTTTACCAATTTCAGCAGCAGGCCAATTCCCCCCCTCGCCCCCCCCTCCCCCGTCACAGTGCAGCGACCAGCCTCTGGGTGTTCACGCTCGGTCAGTCAGGGCGCGCCGCTGTCCTTGCAGCCGAGAAAACGAGGCGGCGATGGCTCGACGGGCCCCGCTCGCGCTGACCCTGCTGGCACTCGCCCTTTCTGCCCACACGCAGGGCGCTCTGAGCTCCGATGAAACCCAGGTATGCGCCCCTCTCACTCCCCCCTTCCTCACCAGCCTCGTTGTCAAAACTGGCGAGGTGGCCCCTTCAGATCAGAAGATTCCGGGTTACCAGAGGCACTCCACAGCACCCTTCTCTAGACCTAAGCGCTTCACACCTCCCCCCCACTCGTAACCCCGTCCCCGTGGTTTTCTTGGCCTTGCTTTATATACCTCAACACTGTGCCCCCTATTTGGCGCCCCAGGTGGCGTCTTCCTTCAAGCCAGGCGACCTGACACTGTCCGTGGAAGCTCAGTCTGCGTCGGTGTCTTACCCCACCACACACACCAAGACTGTCAAGCTCTCCCCATCCAGCGCTCTCAAGGTTCTCTCAGCCTCATTTCCTCCCGCATTTGTTTAATCCAGACTCAGATCTGGACTTTGGCCCCTGGTCTAGGGCGTCCTGGTGCTGTGGGCGCTCCGCAGAGTTGCTCCTGTGCTTAGAGCCGGTTGTGAATTTCTGTGGCAACAGGTTTCGATGTCCCTCACCGGAGATTTCGTTCCACAGCAGCTAATGATTCAGGTGGAGAGTGCTGACACTGAGCGTGCGGTCTACTTCGCTGGGAAGTCTATCAAGTCGGGCAAGGTCACCTTTGAGGTGTCCCCAGAGGCTATTTCAAAAATGATTGGGTCGCAGGTGCGGCAGGGTGTTACGCAGCCACTGCCTACTCTCATTTCACCAAGCAGATGCGGATTCGGGCCATGGGGAGGGGGGGGTCACCGCAGTGCGTTCTATGACCACGCACGCATTGACATGGACCAACGCAGGGCGGGCAGTTCTCAGCCACTCTTCTCATCGGCGATGTCGCGATTGCATCCCCTATCGCGTGGACTTTCGCCACACTGGACGTCTCTCATCAGGCGGACACTACCATTGCTACGGAGCCCTTCATCGTGGCCCGCAGCTCTCCCAGGCCAGAAATCAACCACGTCTTTGTGAGTAGCCCCGCAAGCCGCCCGTATCTGCACCTGCACTGCTGTTGTGCTGCTGCCCTTCCCGTGACATTCTACCAGCTGCAAAATTTGAATAGTGAATGATCTTGCACAACTGAATCGAACCTACTTCCCCGCCCGTTTCAGAACCAGCCTGAGAAACGGCCGCTGTCGCTTATTTCATTGAGCTTTGCCGCAGCAGTGGCTGCCCCAACGGCTCTCTTTGCGTTGCTCTCCGTCAGCAGCCTTGGCCTGCAGTTGCACAGCATCAGTACCAAAGGAATGGCATTCCACGGAAGCATTGCCGCCATATTACTGCTCTTGACCCTTTTCTGGACCAGCCTGAATCTGCTGCAGACGTTGCCCATCCTTGCGGTGCTGGGCGGCGTGACTCTGTTCACAGGGCACAGCTGCCTGCAGGATATCGCTGCCCGCCGCATGAAGAGCGCGTGATTGAGGGAGGCGGTTGCGGACGGAGAGTGGCTGTGCGGAGTGATCTGTAATTAGCTCATTGCATACGAGCGTATTTTGCAGCCCCTTTCATCTCGCAGGATGCCGTCCCAGGGAGGATGGTTACTTCTTTCAGTGAACCACGTGATACCTTCTGGTCGGTGTTGGTGTGTGAGGTTTAGGAAGGAGAGTCCTCGAATTATGCAAGTTTTCATCAAGTAGCAGCTTAATGACGCGATCACAGAGTTCCCTGCCAACTCCATTTAGGGATCGAATTTTGCATGGAGATTGTGAGCTTTCAGTTGATTCTTAAAGCGGAGCGAGGCAGGTCCTTGCAGATGCACAAAACGCAAGCAGCTTCTCAAGGAGGAGCTTTATAAGAGGTTGGTATTATTTTAATTAAAGAACAGATGCATTTCAAGGAATAGCTACGAGACAGCGTTGCGAATCAACTTGCTTATACGAATAAAGAAAGTGTAAAAAAGCCGGACTGAGCCCAGCAGACACTTGCCTCTAAAGTTAAAATATTTTCTCGTCTGTTGATCAGCATCTGCTCCTAGCTGACGTTAATTAATATGAGCTCTATAACTGCATTGATCAACCACCGCGTCAATAGGAGGAACTGCAACTTGCGCGACTTAAAGTGAAACAGTCTGCTGAAGTGCGCTTTCCAGCTGTTGCGCAGCCTGCCGTTTGTGCCCCCAAACTGTTGCAGCGAGCTCACCTGGAGCACCGTGGCAGTCGAGTACCAGCACTGCCAGCGAATGTTGTAGTTTATGTCATCGTAGTTCACCGGATGCCCCGTCACCCGCTTGCAGCGTCTGTCGCATCACCACCCTCTGCCTCCGAAGCAAAAGCACCTTATTCTGTAGTCGCTTTGCGTTACGCGACCAGTCGTGCCCTGCTTTAGGCTTTCGCTTGGCGAGTAGGTGTTCCGCCTTGCTCAGCGCTTGGCGCAGACGCTGGTACGCCAGGACGTGCTTCAAGTGGAGGCTCTCAATCGCCAACTCCCGTATTTCCGGACTGTACCGGATAAGTGCCTCGTGCACGGTGTCTGCTATGATTTGGTACCCGGCATCGACGGGGTGCACGCCGTCACAAAATAGGTGCCCCCCAGTCTTGGCCTCACCACCAAGTGGGTTGAAGAGGTCGATGGGAGGGGCCAGGCCGGTGTCGACTGCGATGCGAGTGGTCAACTGGCCCAGTCGGTCGACCTGCTTGGGATCCACACTGAAGTGATACGGCGCGTAAACTGGCGGAGGGGTCATGATGTATGTGGTGGTATTTAGGGCCTGGAAGCGACGTATTACGTCGATGTAGTCAGTCACGTAGAGTGCGTCGCATCGGCCCTTCCACTGGTCTTTCTTCGAGTCGTTCGTCCCAAACATAAGCACCGCTACGTGAGGCTGAAATTCCAGTGCCTCCTCGAGCAGATTCTTTTGGCTCTGGAGCGGAATGTGACCTTTGTGACACACCGCCATCCCTCCCTCACAAAACTGGCGCCATTCGAAAAGCGGCCCCATGCGTTGTTGAAGCCGTGCCCAGTACGATGTTCGTAGGGGGTCTGTTGAGCAGGCGCCGTAAGTTATACTGTCGCCAACCACCGCTATTCGCATCGCGCGTCCGCTGTTCTGCGCCTCAACACAACGACAACACAAAGACATCGCAGCCAACAGCGAGAGCAATGTAATTGCTGGTCCTGTTAGGCCGCGCATAGATCGCCTGTTGTCCATATGTCTGTTAACCGGGCGACACTGGCCCGATATCCCTGCATGCATGCGAGGCCGGTATAGAAAGTTGCTCCCGCTAGCCTTCGCCGTGTTAACTTCCCGTACAGTCCCGAATAAATAGACAACTGAAGGGCGCGGCGATGACCCGACGAAGCCACGTCTTTAAAAGGCAGTGACTGCCTTAAGCGCAGTCACGATATGCTGCACTATCAAATCAACCTTACTCATATCATTTCATGAAGGCGCCCACCGGCCCAACTGGCCTGCTGTGACAGTTTGTCCCGCGGTGAAATCCGTCGTCACCAAGACGCGCCGCAACCTATTTAAGGATTACATTCCACCGTCTTTTACTGCAGGGCGCGCGGTTATGCGCGCACGGGGGGTGCGGAGAGCGGATGGTATCATAGTACTGTATTCTCGTACAAGTCTTCGTACGCATGCGCGTTCGCCTGGAGTGGGGTATATATATTTTTTAGTTTACCCGAGGGCAAGTTTTGCCAAAGATGTAAGATATCTTACAATTTAGCCAAATGACCACCACAAGCTTATCCTCGGGAAGATTAGCGCTAATAATGGGTTGGGTGGGTGGGTTGCGCGAGCCAGATGGGCGAGCGCAAAGCAGAGAGTGCCAGTGTTCGGGGGCTGCACCGGCTTAAGGGTTCCCGCTAGTTAGTGTTGATGACGGCGGGGCTTGGGGCAATGGGGCGTTGCGCGAGGCGTTTCTAAGTCCTCGAGGGATACCTCGAGGACTGGGTAAAACGCACCGCCTTTTCAGTAATAGTTAACCGCTGAGGTGTGCGTCTTGTCACACTTATAAACAAGTTTTTCAAACCTCTAGATTTAAAACAATCTGACTATTTACCCGAGGGCACGTTTTGCCAATATTTTAAAAGCCGAAGGCTTGCGCAGCCTAAGTCAATGAAGCGGGTTGGCTGGGACGAGCAAGCCGAAGTACCGCCACGCCGCTAGAGTAGGGGTCATGGTGGGGTCGGTGTAGTTTCCTTCAGTCACGGAGCAGCTCTTGGCCCACCCACCCATGTATTTGACGACGTGGAGTGGGGCCCCGATGCAGCTAGCAGCGGAGGCGGCACCTTTTCGGAGGCTTTGCGATGTCCATTTGAATCCTTTTGGTGGCGTGGCGCCGATGGCGGTGTTAGCGTCGAGGAGCTAGAAGGAGAGAGTTGCAGCCGCTTGCCAGTCGCTGGAATTTTCGTAAGGTGCGAAGCTCTATATTGCGGCTGGCGGGGGGCTCTTGTAGAATTTGGGGCAGTAGGCTACCCGCTGAGTGCAATACCTTTCCATGAGGTCAGCGAGGGCGGGGTTGGCGGTGATTGGCATAGCTAAGATTGGTTTGCCGGCCGCGTTGCGTCGCTGATCGCCTTTTGCTTTCCGGATGAACAGCCAAATTTGTCGAGATGGTCGATCGACAATTAGGTCCTCGGCTAAGCAGCGGAACCTAGACTCCGCTCTTCAAAAGAACGCGTAGTTGTACACACTGCCAATAGTGCTCGGAATCTAGCGATGACGTGTCGGGCTGGTGGGGTCCACGTCAAGTGTTCGTGGAAGCGGGCCGCGGCGTCGAGAAGAGCGAGGGCCAATGGGACGAGTAACGGCAGGCGGGAGTCCGCAACGAATAGTCGTTTTTGCTGCATTTCAAGTCCGTGGCGTGCGTCCGCTAGGAGCTCGCCGACGGCAATGGGCTGTTGGTGGTGGTCGCGGAAGAACTTGTTGATTGCCGAATAGTACCGCTGCAGTGAGATCGCGACGACGGTGCCATGCAGTCCGAGCCATGATGTTAGGTTGTCGGGGCTAGTGAGATGCTCATCATGTTGAGCGTCGTGGTCCCGATATGGTCAGTTCCTAGCAGAGTGCGGAGCTTGGCAATCATGGTAGACGTCCACGGTGCGTGTGCGTCGGATTCGCGGAGCTGGTAGCGGGCTGGTCGTGGGTGAAACGGTGGGCGGCAAATGACGGAGCGTAGGTCCGCGATACTAGGGCTAGGAGTCCGTAAAGTGCGTCCTACTGCGCCTCTGCGGGTGTGTAGCCAGGCTGGCGTGGCAGTCGAAAGGCCACGACGCTCCATCTTGATCGTCCGACCCCTTCGCGGGAGCCGTGCCGTCCGGGGAAGAGTAGGTCGCGTGAGGCGGGGTAGTGAATGGTCTCGGTGGCCATGTTGTGTAACAGTTGAAACCATGGTTTGTGGGGCCAGTAGGATGCGATGACCGTGGCTGCCGCGCCCGACTAGTGTAGCTTTGAACAGAGGCAGGGTAGTTCGTCCCAAGGGGGTTTACAATAGTTGGCTTCGCGTTGCCATGCGGCGTCCGGTAGGTGTAGACAGTCGACGTCCTCGCGCTTGGGGTCGCGCCACTTGGTGTTGAAGCGAGGAAGCTGTGCGTTTTCCATCGATGCGAAGCGGTCGATAGAGTGTGGGCCCCATTTCGCTTGTATGTAGCAGAAGATCCGAAGGTTTAGCTGCATGTCGTCGCGGTCGAGCTCCCGGCTGAGGTTGTCGGCCCACATATTCATTGCAGAGCGAATGAACCTCAGTCGTATGCTGATGTCGTTTGCGTTTAGTAAGTGCCTCCTTAATTCCCTCATCATGACGGGGGAGCGCGTGGTGAGTTTTGACAACGTAGAACGTAGGCACGACGGCGGTGTTGTCCTCGTGCAGTATAACGTTGCGTCCCCGTAGCTGAGGTAGAAACAACTCGATCGCGAGTCGCACAGCTCGTAGCTCCTTCCAAGTGATGTGTTGGCGCCGGTCGTCGTCGTGCCAAAAACCGCGCGCCTGAAATTTTGGGTTATCGTTTAACTCGGCCCCCCCATCCGTAACCAGTTGATTCGGCGTGTAGGCACGCCGTCTCGATCGGTTTGTAGACTGAGCGTCCGTTGCGCATGTCGGGCACTGTCCGCCACCATTCGAGGTCTCGCTTGAGCTCGTGTGTCATGCTGACTCGGCCGCCCCATCCATGTCGCGTACTTAACACGGAGTGGAGTTCTCGAAGAAAAAGCGTGCTGGCGCGATGGCGAGGTAGAGGAGCTACGCTTTTCTAGCAAAGCGGCGAGCTGTCTCGCGGGTAGCTTGCGGGCGGTGCTCACTGTGCGGCCGAGTAGGGCGGAGGCATGTTTAGCGATTTTGAGCAGTTTATCGACTGGGGTTCGAAATTCGCCGTTCTTGAGGTCGATCGTGAGGCCGAGGTGGTCGCCCACATGTGTGAGCTCCCATAGGCCTTTCTTGGGGTTGCGTTGGAGGCCGAGTCGGTGTAGTAGCGCCGCGACGCGGTCGCGCAAGAGCATTGCGGCTTCGCGTGAGCATGCCATGCATATGAAGTCGTCCATGTAGGGCAGGAGTCGAAGACCGTGCCAACGGATGTTGCTCAGGAATCTTCGCGAGGGCTTGTGGGGCGCCGCCGTAGTTGCGGTCAAGGGCGTAGGTAGTCGTTGGAGGTAGTTTGCAAACGCGTGCGTTAGTTTGCAGTAGTAGGCGGACCCGGACCAACCCATCGGGAGGCACGCGAGGCCCCATAGCCCCCTTGTAGTTTACCGTGAAAAAGTCGCTGTCCTCCTCTCGGATGCCCAATGTATAGTAGCAGTCCGCAAGGTCGAGCGAGACGAAGTAGTCGCCCGGGCGGGACATGTGGCGAAGGTGTTTGAGGGTCTCGCACGACATGTTGAACTTCGCGCAGTAGCTGTTGAGTTCGCGTAGGTCGATTATTTAACGCCACTTGTTGACTCCGGGCTTGGGAACTAGAAACAAGCGGGAGATGTATCGGGTGTTGTAGGCGCGCTCCCGGGCTCCGCATGCTTCAAAACGTGGCAGTTCCGTGGAGAGGAAGTCTAGTTGGGGCTGGGTGGCGTCCTTCTTGGAGACTCCGTGGTTGAAAAGTTTGGGACGTACGCCGTGTTTGAATTTCACCCGCACGCCATGGCGGATCCAATTCAAAACTTGACCGCTCGCGCCGATATGCCCCCACTCCCGGCATTTTAGCCGCACACGGTGACGCATGTAGCTGGATGACGGGGAGCAAGAATCGGCTCGGCGGGTTACACCATCATTTCTTCGTGGGTGGCTTGGTCGCGTCGATGGGCTTTGTTCCGGCCGCGGCTTCTGTTGTTGTTGCTGTTGCGGCTTTACGTTTGTTAGCTGCCGCCTTCTTGGCCTTGGCGTCATGTCCGGGGGGCTTGTCTGGCGGTGCCTTCGCGAACGCTACTCCATCAGCTGCCTTGTTGGCGGCGTACATGCTAACTTGGCGTAGCTCGTCTAGTGGGCCGGAGACCTCGGTAAGGCGTAGGCGGCAGCAACGTTCGTGGGCGAGTTCGGCGAACACTCGGTCCGAATCTGAGCTCGTTTGTCCGCCCTTATTGGTGAGGCGGAAGAAGCCCAATCTAGTACGGGTGGCCTCCTCCGTCGCTGCGTGGGTGCGATGACTCGCTCTGATGAGGGTAACGGCTGCCTTATGCTCCGTTGATAAAGGAGGGCCGGCTGACAGCGCGTCCAAAGCCTCGCTAGTTTCCGCGTTGGCGTAGCTGTCGAAGAAGGCATGACAGCCTATGTGGAGGTACTCGTCGTACCCCGCTTGTGATCTCTTGTTGTTGAGGTAACGTGCCGTGTCGTCAATAAGCGTCCAGAGGCGGGGCTCGTCGGTGTCGTGGGGGACGTGTCAAGCCGGCAGGAATGACTTTTCCGTAGAAGTCGACGAACTCGGGCTCGAGAAGCTCGGGGTCGTCGTTAAGCAAGTCGATAGGTGGCTCGTGGGCTGCCTTACCACCCTCAGTCACAATGGTCGCGTCAAGTGGAATGGGCTGACATTAATTCGTGGGCACATGTGGGCATGTTAAACGGTGAAGTTGTGCGAGTAAGGCGGTGTTAGACGCCCGAATCTGCTCAGAAATCCGGAGTTCGAGGGCCGAGACTGCGATTTGAATATGTTCGGAAGTACGATGGTCACTGGCAATGGGTACAGCGTCAACCCCGGGCGCGGAAGTAGACTGCGCTCAGGCGGTATGTTGTAGAACGGCGACTTAGAACGTGGGGAAGTGTCTCGTGACGCGCGAGTGCGCATGAAACAATGTAAACTGACACCTTGCTCGACTATGAGAGTCGAGACTACAATTGCGCAAGCTAGATGGGCGAGCGCAAAAAAGTATAGTGCCAGTGTTCGGGGGTTGCACCGGCTTAAGGGTTACCGCTAGCTATTGCTGATGACGGCGGGGCTTGGGGCGCTGCGCGAGGCGTTTCCTCAGTCCTCGAGGGTTACCTCCAAGAATGGGTAAGACGCGCCGCTTTTACAGTAACGCTTAATCGCTAAGGTGTGTGTTAGCACTAGCATCCCGTCGCCTAGTGCTTATGTACAATACGGTAGGTATTTGCTCTCCCGCCCTGACGGGTACGAGGACTGCGGAATGTTTTTTGGCAAGGAAGGGTACGGACGGATCAGCGGTGGGACGAGGGCGTTGGAGCTGGCGGCGGACCGCAGGGAAGCAGCGCTAGGGCACGGCGCTCGCTAGCAGCCGCTAGCCCCGCGAAACCTTTTGGTCTCCCCTGGGGGAGAGGCCCGAAGATACGTAGGACGGAGGCGGGTCGCAGCCGGAGGAGCGGCCCGGTCTGGCGGCGGAGGTCGGGAGGATCAAACGCCGCCGGAAAAACCCGGTACGGGGGGTTTTCGGTTAAATATTCCCGTACCCACCATCTTTTGAGGATAGCCGATCCATAGGCACTATCCGTTCCCCTCCCCTAGTCGGTACCCGGTTATCGACAAGCTGCCTCAGGCAGTGTGCCCCGGGTTATCGCAACGGCACACTGCTCGTATAGGCGGCCCCCTAATAACGTAAATCACCGGGGGAGGGTGCGGCCAACACAACGCGATCAGATGGGTGGCGGAAACAGACGGCAAACGGACAAGGGACATTAGACATCGGGCTCGGAGGCAGGAGCGCCAGCCGGACACCGTCTGCAGCCTTGCTATTTTCTCCTCCAAGCCCCCGCAGGAGGGGAGAAGGCTAGACTAGGTGGAGAGTCGCGCCGAGAAGAGCGACTACTATCTCCGATATATCGGACGGGGTTGAGCACGGATCGAGACGAGTCCGACGACGACCTGAGCGAGGGGGGTTTTCCACCTGTCTTTCCCCCTACCTCCGGCACGACCGGAGTCGCACAGGAGCCGAGGTCAGGCAGGTTCAACTCGACCAGCTCATGCTGACCAACCTTGCTTATCAGCGCTCCGCCGCGGCATGAGCAGGCCGCGTATCGTGGAGACTAGCGACATCTTATATTTCATACTGTTTCCAAATAAAAATACGTATAGATCAAAAAATCATAAATACATGGATACGGGTATGTTTTAGACGGTATCGTTACAACCATTGAAAAGGTTGGGATCAGTGGTTCACGGTCTACTCCTGCTTATAAGTCCAATTAGGCATAGTAAAGGGGGGGCCCAGAGACAGCAACCGGTTTATACTGGTATTGTTGTAAACAATTTCAATTTCAATTTCAATAAGGTAGGTATTTGTCATCCCGTCGCCTAGTGCGTATGTACAATAAGGTAGGTGTTATGCTATTAGCGGTACTCAATTCTCTATTAGTGGCGGTCGGCCGGCCATGCCGGTGCTTTCGCCGGCCGCCATCTCTCTCCTTGTCATTTCTCTAGTCACCACAGCCGCCCCCCTTGTGGGGCCGGCACGACCTCCGTGTAACTATTCGTTCACGATTCCGACGGGTTATGGGCCCTCCACCAAGTTGCACTAGAGAAGAGCGTGTTTAAAGCGCTCGGCGCCACGCTAGTCCTACCTAGTCCCACGAAAAAAATAGTAAAGGGTGTGTAAAGCGCTCGGCGCCACGCTAGTAATTCGTCGTCCAACCGACACTACTCTTCGCCTTCGTGCTGGTTGTCCGTGACTGTCCTACCACCCCCAACGTAAAAAGGAGAATTGCATGTGTAAAGCGCCCGGCACCACGCTCGCCCCACTCAGCCTTTAGTCTCACCTAGCCTTCAGTCTACCGATGCTATGGACCGGATATGGTTGTTTAAAACCGACCCGCGAAAATTCGGCCCGTGCGTACTTTAATTAGTATTGTTATTGTTTTTCCCGAGGCAACGCCGCAACGCTCATCTAACTTAACGAGGAGCTTACCTTTCCCACGGCGACAGGGGGGAGTCAACACGAGCAGCGCCCGTCTATGCTTTTGCGTGTCTACACCCTCCGAACAACCATGTTGGCTTTGCTTCTTCCTCGCCGGTCGCTCTCATGAGTCGGCTAATTCGCCCGTGGACAGTTTTCCCCGCTACATGTCAGACTAGTACATTACGCAGTATTTTTGGAACCACTTCATATCGGCAACTCGCCGGTAGCGGCACGTTCATGTGAGCGCATGTCGCTACACCTACCCGGCGTGAGACACAAGCTACAAGTACTACACCTTCGACCAAGATGACACCTTCCTCGACGCAAGCTAGGACGACGTCAAGACCTCCGCTGCCTTGAGGGGGGTGTTAGCACTAGCATCCCGTTGCCTAGTGCTTATGTACAAGGTAGCTATTTGTTATCCTAGTACTTAGTGTTAGGTTATTAGCGGTACTCTATTCCCTATTAGTGGCGGTCGGCCGGCCATGCCGGTGCTTTCGTCGGCCGCCATTTCTCTACTTGTCACTTCTCTAGTCACCATAGCTGGCCCCCTTGTGGGGCCGGCACGACCCTACGTGTTGTGCGCTCTGCCACACATGTAAGTCAGTGTTGCAAACCTCTAGATTTTAAGCAATCTGACCATATATAAGAGCCCGTACACGTGTTCCTACAATATTGATGTGCGCATTAGATATATGTACAAATTTGAGGAAATAATGATGTCGGATACTAGCATTTGGGCAAATGGGCTATGATATGATCGGTCCTGTCTAAGACCAAACAAAATGAGCAATTACCGGCCATGTGGCCGTTCTTAGTGAATTGACCGCACATGGGGCAACGCATGGTGGGGTTGTGTGAGAGGAGGGGTGTGTTGTGCACTCCCCACATGAATTCCAGCTTGTGTGCGAATCGGACATTTGTTAGTGATGTGTGTTTTTTGTGTAAGGTGAAAGCCGCCCCGTCCGCAGCAGCGCGGGCGAGAAGAACACCGTGTTTGATAGTGTTTGTTGGAGGGGGGCATGGGTGTGTTGGGTGCTGTATGTGTGGGCGATAGTTTTGAGGCTGGTGTACCACTTGGGTGCGGGTTCTCTTACGGTTTGGGGTATGAATGTGTATGGCCATGTCCATGTGCCTATTGACACGTCGGAACCCGTGGTGCTGGTCGCGTCGGGTGGGTGGGTGTCTGCGGCTTGGTTGGCGAGAGCGTCTGCGAGGTTCCCGATAGGGTGATTGTGTACTTTGATTTTGCCTTGATGGGTGCGAATGCATGATCCGCAGCGGGTTTTGAGGGTGTGGGTGATTGAGGCAAGTGTGTCGCGGTGGATGTGGTGTCGGTAAGCGGATGGACACTTCATGAAGCTTTGTATGAGGCGGAGCGAGCATGCGTTGTCCGTAAGGAGGTGGGTATATCCGAGTTTTAGGCTGATATCGATGCCTGCGAGTTTCGCACGGTTGATGGTATGTGAGGGAGTGGTGGAGGTCACCAGAATTTTGACGGGTGTATCCGAGGCGTGGTAGGCGGCAGCCGCTCCAAGGGGGAGGAGCCTCCCTTTTTGGAGCTGCCAGTGTAAACGAAGTCCTACCAATTTCAAGCAAGAACGTCTTTGGTGGGGGAGTATGTTAGTGACGTGCGGTCTTGGAGAGGGTAGGTGGGAGGGTGGGTGGGGTTGGAGGTCGATGATAAATGCATATGTAGTGTGGTGAGTAGGTGCCGAAGAGGGACGGGGGTGGGATGGTGATGGAAGGATTGGGGAGGTGAGTATTGTAGATGGATTCGAGTGTGTTGTGGAGGGCGGTCATAGCCGAGTGGGAGGGCAAAGAGGCTAGGGCGAGTGGGTTCGCAACGAGGTAGATGTCCACCATCAAGCGTGTGCAGAATGGTATGGGGGTGGGGGTGTTCATGTGCTAGGCCAAGGTTAGAAAGGTGTTTGCGTCGTTGGGGAGGGTGAAAAGGTGGTGGGTATATGGCGAGGTGATGTATTTGGAGTGGCGTTATGGTGTGTGCTCCCATCGGGGGAGTATGAGGATGGTAGCGCTCGGGGAGTCACAGTCTGTGGAGTGGGCGCTAGTGATTGCGTGTTACATGGCGCGTCGCATGCATTTGTGATCGTATTCCGGGTTAGCGATGTCAGTGCCGTCCCATGTATGTGGGGCGCTACTGCCGCTGGAAGAGAAGAACATGTCTTATGGGTAGAGTGGGTGGTAAGTGTGGGAGTGTAGAGACTTGTTGAGGGGGTCTGAGTAGAGTTCGGTTTGAGTGAGAAAGGTGCAGCGGAGGAGGTTTAGAGCTGTGAAGGGCTGAGAGGAGGTCCTCACGAGTGGCCCATATGTTGCGTGTGGTGGTCGCGGGTGTGGTTGAGTGGATTTCTGAGCGGGAGCCGAGTCGTGAGATTAGGTGGTAGACCTCTTGCTCGAATGTGCGGTGTGTAAGATCAGAGCGGAAGAGGTGGTAAAGGTGACGGGTGCGGGGGCCGGAGAGGGTTGTAACTGCGCGACCGTCGGGGGTGTAGAGGATGGTTGTGTCATGGAGGGTGGGGCAAGTGTGGATTGTAAAGTTGCTTGTGGGGAACATGTTGAGGTTTGGGTTCATGGGGTCATGTTTGAACGAGATGAGGGGGTGCGTCCATGGGGTAGGGTTGGGGTCGGGTAGTATGGGGATGTTGATGCGACAAAGCCGGTATTGAAGGCGGTGACGGGAGTGGGGCGAGAGGGGGTCTCACTGATGGCGTCGTGGAGTTGGAGGCATGGGCCCACTCGGCCTCGTGAAGGCGAGTGAGGTCGTGCGTTTGGCTACGTTCGCGCCAATCGCATTGGCACATGGCGGGTTCCTGAGCGGGGCGGCAGTGGGGGTAGACGGCAAAGTGCGGGCATGAGCTGCAGAATGAAGTAGGGTCTGAGTGAAGGGGGTCGTGGCAAATAGAGCAAAGGGAGGGGGGTAGGGAGACATACCGAGGTGGGGGTGGAGGAGATGAGGCGGAAGTTGTCGTCAAGTTGAAGTTAAATGCCCCATTCCGTTACGTATTATGGGGCCCATTCAACCATGTATCGTGTCTGACCGTATTAAATGTCCTTGTGCATGGAGATAATGCGTTTGACGTCGGAAGGATGGTTGGGTTTGTCCGAGGGGGAAGGGTATTCCGCTTGGATGTGTGTAGTGGGGGCAAAGGGAGGGGTGGTGCTGATGCTGGGTGGTCGGATGCCGGGGGTGAGAGTGGTGGGGGACGAGCGGGATAGATTATGGGGTGTTAAGAGAGGAATCCAAGATGTGTGGATGGAGATGGGTGGAGTGGCATGTGTAACGGTTGGGTGTGTGGTGGACATACGGTTGTGAATGGTGTCGGTGGATTCAGTGAGGACCGCGGCTATGCGACGGATGGCGGGTGGTGCCGTCGGCCCTTTTAAAGTCCGCGTTAAAACAAGCACATGGTGCGTTTAAGGTTTCCCGGGTTTGTGATTAGCGGTTTTCACTACTTAGTCTTGTAAGCAGTTTTAATAAAATGAGCAGATGCAGTTGATATTTTTTAGCAACGTACGGGTACTGATTTCAAGCACCGGCGGCGCCTCGTCATGCAAGTACCAATATCTATCTCATATCAGGCATCTTATTTCGCGGATGGTGGCCCAGTTCACCTAAGAACCGGCCTTAGGTACTAGTACCACCTGTACATATGAACTGTTGCTGCTTGACGCACAGGCCAGGCGGCACGCGGCCTGTTCGGCCTTACCGCGGGCGAGGCACCGTTCCTACGTACTCTTGCGTTACCCGCGTGCGTCCGCTGTCTGCTTCGCAAGCGGCTGGTCTTAGACGTGGTGTCGACAATATATCTCTCAGCCATATACCTTGCTTCCGACTATTCCTGGTAGCTCCTGTGGCACGCGAGTCGAGTTCAGTGGACGATACAGTACAGACAATACAGGATAAAATTCGGATAGGCGGCAAGCCCTGGCACTCACGGAACATCAGGTACGCTGTACTACCTTCTCTGTGCACCTTGAGGAACAGCTGGCGCGAGCTAGGTCCATCACGGGGGCTCTATGTCTCTATGTTTCGAGTCGGATCCCTTCATTTTCCCGCAGTGCCTCCTGCCTGACGCACAGCAGGTGACAATGGTCTTATTGTATCTTCCTGACTTTTACCCGCAGAGCGACGCAATCTTCTGCGCTAGTGTACTGCCGTACCTGACTCATATAACGCTGATATCCAATCCAGACGCGAATGCATTGAACCGCAGTGCGAAGCCGGCGTAGCTATTTGTTGCCGCTAGTGGCTCATACGCTAGATATGTGTTGGAAGCGCTGCTCTTAACAGCTGGTATTTCCTAGGCTTGACTTGACTCTTTTCGGATAACGCCCCGTTCAGTGTTTCGTCAAGTAAGCCCGTCACCCCGCGCTGCACCACACGCGCCCAGCGGCGAAGTTGGCCACTTCATGGCGCCCCCTTCGAACGACCCCTCTTCTGCGAAGCCCTCTAAAGGGAAGAAACAGGGCGGCGCGAAGGCTGCTGCGGCGCGGGGTGAAGGCGTAGTGCCGGAGGACGACAGCACGTGCCAGGTACCAGGATGCCACGTCCTGCTGTCCTCCCTGAAGGTGTACAACCAACGGTGCCGAGTCTGTCAGGAGCACCTCCTTGCGGGCGTGGTGGACTTCCAGGGCAGCGAGAAAAGGTTTTGTCAGCAGTGCGCTCGTTTTCACGCCGTCGACGAGTTCGACGGCGCAAAAAGGAGCTGCCGTGTGCGGTTGGAGCGCCACAAGCTTCAGTACGACCGCTGCCGCGCTCTCTCTCCCTTTGCTATACGGTCTCTCGGCACTCGGCCCGACCTGGCCCGCCTTTGCTGCCTGACACACGGTTTTGTACCCTTCAGGCGCCGCAAGCGAAAATGCGAGGCTGCGGAGGCGGTGCTACGCACCGGGGGCGTCAAGCAGTCGAAGAAGGCGTCAGCTGTAAGCCCCCCTCCCCACTCGGCTCACCTGTCCACAGCTGCCACGGAAAGAACTTCAGCACTGAATTATGATGAATTGATTATTGTGCGTGTGGAATGTTTGGGACGTCAGGCAGCGGCGAAGACTTCTCAAGGCGGCCACCGGGCACAAGCTGATGCTGGAGGGTGGGGTTCGATGCTGAGGCAAGCTCCACCAGAGAGGGGAGGCCGGCCAAAGAAGGGCTTCTGTGAGTGTCTGTGCCTTTTCCTTCTGCAACGCTTCCACATTATCTGACGATGGCGTTCCTGCCATCTGCCGAATTCTTGCTGTTGTATGTTTAAGAGGCTTTGCTTTCCTGCCCCCTTTTTACTTTGCTTGCTTGGTTTGGGTTGCGTGAGCAGCGAGTCAGGAGCAGGAGGATGAAGGCGAAAACGTGTGCGCCACGGCCCTTGCAAACCATAACTGCCTCGTTGGCGCTCAGCTGCTCGCTGGGTACGTGGGCCCACTTACCCCACGTGTATTCCTGCTTATCTGTTTCTCCAAATCCCCGATCAGCCTGGCTATCAGCGAGTCGTGTAGACGGCATGACGATGACCCCACGAGTTGGGGCTAGTGATTTTGAAGCTCTTGTCAGTTGCTTGGAGGTAGTGTTGTTGGTTTGAGTGCTTTGGTTTACTGGGTGTGTTTGTAGGATGCCAGGCGAACGTGCGAGGTTCATGGATGGGTTGCATCGAGCATCAGATGGTGGCCTTGGAGGCGGTGAGCAGGCATTCGGGTGGGATGACTACGGGCATGGCGGGAAGCCGGGGCACAGCCCGCGTCAGGTGGCGCTGCCGGAGAAGGAGGATCCTTCATTTATGGATGCGGTGTTGATGAAGTTGCACGAGGACATTGAGCCCAACTCGGAGGACAGCCACCTGGACGCGTGGCCGGGTGGGACGCCCAAGGCGGAGCGGCTCGAGGTTGGGTATGGCAATGCGGAGGACGTGTATGGTGGCGGGGCGTTCAGGCCAGCGGGCAACGGATGGGACCCAGCGGGCAACAACGCCTCTACGCGCGGAGGTGCCGGCTCCTCGGGTGCCGCCCCATTCGAGTCCGTTGCAGAGTTGGGGTACCGCAACGTGCAGGAGTGTATAGACGGGCTGCCCTTCAACGAGTGTCAGAACCTGAATGACCTGTGGTCCAATAAGGCGTCACCCATTTGGGGGGGCATGCCGGGTATGCGGGCGCCTCCGAGCCGTAACCCATCCAGAGGGCACCTCGACCTTCCACGTGGCCCCCCACTTCCGTCAGCGTCGGCAGCCAGCAAGATGAGCGCCAGCTCCATAATGCGCATGCTCCATGAGGAAGCAGAGGGGGGCGGGGAGGGGCTGCAGGATGTAGGTGACAGGTTTGGGATGCCGCGTGGGTTACCCATGGGCGCCGGCTTCCCTCCCTCCCTCTCACCCACACTAGCCGCACAGCATGGCTTTTACTCCAGATTTCATCACTGACTGTAGCGCAGGCAGCCAGAGCCCTTCCTACTAGTTGATTTCCCCCAACAACCACCCCGTGGGCGCCAGGAGCGCAGGGGGAGAGAGGCAACGGCCCATTTATTGTTTGGTTAAACCCAGCGAGGCTTCAACGGCAGATGGGCCTCGGCTCGCACGGTAGGGGATGGGGTTGTAAGGATTACACAAGCATTTTTATTATCAAGCATATGGAGCAGGACTGCGTGGGACAGCGACCAAGGGTTGGTCTGACGCTCACGATAACGTCTCACGCTGCTAAAGCAGGATAGGCATACTTGCGACGTGCATTACAATCTTTGTGCGCGCCCACCACTGCTGCGGGCCGCCGCCATCTCTACTTATTTTGTAGGAGTAATGAATCTGGTGGGTAGGCATGTCTGGGGATGATGCCCTACTCTATACCGCAGGCAGCAGTGCTGGCGCTCTGTTACCTGGCGTGCGGAATTTTATCGTTGGCTCGCATCGCTCTCAAGTGTATCGGCCCGTGATCGTCGGTCGCGTGTTTGAGCAGTGAGGAGAATGTGCCGAGGAGACCCTGCACCAAAATCAGGGTAGGAAAAAAAATCAGTCGCAATGAACGTAGGAGGTGGGTAGCGGGTTTTAAGGAATACCGGTGGTTGAGGCATGCCGTGTGCCACACGCACATGGTCCTCCTTGCTTTTGAAGTGCTCCCGAATCCACTCGCGCCCCCGCGGCTTGGCCTTGGCCTTGCTATCCACATGACTACTACTGCTGAAGAGACCTTGCTTCCCATACAACAGTGGCTCCGCGCTCTTCGCCTGCCCAGGGTGGGATGGCGATCGGGGCACGGAAGCTATCAAACAACATGTTGGGGGGGGGGGGGGAGACGCACTCTTCATATTTTTAAGGGGGGTGGAGAGTCACTGGACAACGACTCTTACCGCCTTCTCCACCATCTCCATGTGCCGCTCCTCCTCAGGGTCGTAGTCGGGCGTCTTGATGATGATGGGGAAGCGGTGCGAGAGAAACTCGAACACCTTCATAATGAGCACAAACGAGTGCACCGAGGTCACGCCCTCCTCGTCGTCGAAGTAATGGTAGTGGGAGTGCCTTCTTTTTGTGCTGATCGTAGAGGGGTAGGACTTCCGCCAGCTCTCAAACCCGTACATGTCGATCTGTCCACGTGGATTAGTGTGTTTTCAGGAGGGGGTGAGTGAAGGTCAGAGAAACAATAAGTGGAGGAGGGAGCATAAAGGTAGACCTGCCACATAGCAATTGTGAGGCGTGCCAACGTTTTGCTGTAAATGAGGTGAAGTCCGTTCTCGCTCGCACCTTATTGCACATTTGTGAAGCGAGGACGAGCGCGAAGAAACCGCTTGAGGGTTTGCAAACATCGTTCTGACAATCTCGGATCATCTTCTGACACCGCGCGCTCTGGTCGCCCTCATGGGCAGCACTGCAAGAACAGGGAAGGGGGCCGTGGGTTTCATCATAGTTATGGCGATGCGGGTGTGAACATTTGTGGCTTCGTTTGTTACGAAGGGTTGGTTGAGGTGAGATGCGAGGATGTCCTGCTTACCGCCTGATGTCCGTGCAACTGTTGGCATGACGAGGCCATCTCTTGGCCAATCGCATCCACAGTTGATTGACCTTATCCAGAAAGCTCGGTGCCAAGACGAGCGTCTTGGGGTAGGGCATGTGCTTCAGCATGCGCTCGAGCAGGTGGTAGTAAAGGTGCCAATTGTCCGCCTCGAACAGGACAGCCGCCTGTAGGGGCTCCCCTTCACGTGTCATGCTTGTCTGGTGCGATATCTCATCCGCGTGCGGCCTGTTGAGCAGGTTGAAGGTAGTCTTGCTCCCCACATAGCGTTCGAACCCGACAGTTGGTGCATTGTTCAGGCGGAAAACAGCATCGTGCGTGTCGATCTCGTCTCCGAATTGAGCCTAACAGATGCAGAGACAGGAATTCATTCTACCGGTTGAGGAAAACTCTCAACCTCTGTTTACCATGGCATGTAATGACGGTGAATGTGGTGTCATTTTTGGTGGTTTTGGATGCAGTGACAATACTGAATCTAACGGTGAAGATGATGTGGATGAAAAAAATGACGACGACAAAAATGATGTTGATATTTTGGTGATAGTTCATTGTGCTGATGGTGGCGGTGGTGGTGGTGGAACAGTGGAGTACCTTAAGTAGTGTGCCACTGTTGCTGACGATGGCACATGAATCAAAGCTCCACCGGGTATCGTTGTAGGGTAACGAGGGCAAGATGTGCGCCGGGTACATCAGTTTCGTGTCTGTCATCTTTGGATTAACGCTCGTCTCTGGGGACCAGCTGTGCATGCGGCCCGCCGAGTCCTGCAGGATCCCCACCGTTTTCAACAATGAGTGCACACATGTCTGCAATAGCAATGGAAAGCGCGACGAGCTGAACGATCATTGAAGGGCCGGCATGCATATGCAACGTAAGCGGGAGCAGCCCTCACCACAGCGTATCGCAACACAGCAGAGTGAGGCTGCCCATTTTTATTTAGGTCACCTCCGAGTCGGCACCCCGGCTGATGAAATATAGCCTATCCGTGACATGCATGACACACCTCAATCAACAATGGTAAGCACAACGGAGAGGAGCGGACCATGCATGGCTGAAGGGGCAGAGCCGGAGGACGGGGCGGGATTTGCCCATGGGCAGACCTGATGGAGCAGAAGCGGGGAGTCGTCTAGCATGTAGAGCGTCCAATTATCAAAGCTTGGAGCGCCGATGCCTCCCGGAACGCCCGTCATGGGCATAATGAAAGGTGGGTCCTGTAGCGCCTTGCGTTGCCCCTTATCCCCGCGATGATTGCGCCGCGACGACGACCCTGTCTGCTTCTCATTGCCCTCCCCACCGCTATCATCATTCCCCACAATGTCGTTGATCTCTTCTCCCGGATCCATGCGGTGCAACACCTCAGCCGTCTTCTCCCAAAGACTGTCCGCGTGGGTATTTGGGGCTGCATCCACGATTTCTTCCACTTGTAGCGCAGTCCGGAAACAGGGACCTGGTCTCAGCTCTCAATATGACAACCACCATACAACAAATACAAAATGTACAACCTGCACCTGTCTGAAAGCTACTAGCATGATGAAGCAGCACATCGTCTTCACAAACGGCACAGACCTTGTTCTGCTGCTTTGAGAGTGAGGCTACTTTGGTTGGGGACCCTGGCGGGTGAGTTATCACGCGGCGCAGTGGACTGATCGACCTCCTGAAAGAGTTGCACATGCTGTTCAAGCAAGGGTGTATGGTCAGCGCCGCATCAGGAACGATGACTGCAGCAAAGCATTGCATTTACATCGAGGGTGGGCAAACCTCTTCCTCGCTGTCTGAGCTGACGCGGAGTTGCCACAGGTGCTGTAATACGGAGACACAAATCTGACGAGAGAGGGAGGTCGTCAGTACCTCAGAAGTTAAGCTATTCAAAACATTCCTATTTCAAGAATGCAAGGAATAACTGGAATATTAGACTGACGTCGTTCAACTTTCTGAGCAGGGACGAAGCAAAGTTTTCTTCCAACTGCTCGAGGAGCACACTTCGCTCCTTCCCTGCATGGATTTCTGTCATCTTAGTGCTTAATGAGGATAGAGCAAGTTTTGCTTACCAGTAGCAAAATCACAGGCTGTAAACGTCGGCTGGTTGACACTCGGCCGACGTCCGGCGCCTTTCGCCGCATGCTTCGCCGCCCGAGAGGCCGAGACGCCCCGAGCTCGTAACGGAATCTCCTCGGTCAGGCTGCCAAAGCCATGCAACAGGACGGGGAGCACACTCTTCCGTATAACACTCGTGGCAGTAGTGCTCGACTCCACGTGAGATATTTTCGCTAGTCACGTTACTCCCTATTCGCAACTTGAAGCGAGCTTGCCATCACTTCACCTTATCAGCAGCAAAGCGTACGCAACCGCCACGAATGGATGGGCCCGCGGCTGCCATCAGAGGTACCACATGTATGGCGGAGCTGCACCGGCCCTCTCAGCGTGTGTCGATGCAGGTATATAGTATGATGGTAGGTGCAGTGAATCGTGAAATTTTGATAGTGACCAACTCGGCGCATTGTCCACGAGGTACGGAAGGCACGGATGTCATGGGTGTGTCCGGCTGCTGAGTTGGCTCTCCGACTCGATGCCCTGTCGTCCCTCAGCGGCGGGTCATTATTTCATTTCTCGATCTTTGCCCATATACAAATGAGACAATTCGGTACCTACACTATCGGTACTATCAGTACGGGTACTACGATCCTCAACAAAAGTCCAAACATACATTATGTTAAACACAGGCTAGTCAAGAACACGTTCCCCTCTCACAACCTCAAGCACGACGACACCCGAGTACCACCCAATTGTAGGAGAGCCAAAAAGCAAGCAGTAAGCCGCCATCCGGGGTGCTTAGGCCTCAGCTTAAAGCGGGTGCTATCGGTGGAGTTTGTCGAATTAAGCCCATAAATTCTAATGAAATTGTCTTAACTACACACGTCGTTATAAGCGCAACGCTTGGGCATTGCTCAAGCGCTCATACCAAGCTGCATATTGCATACCAAACCCTAAAACTCCGTGTTCCACATAACCGTATTTTGCGGGGCTTTTTGGAGGGGGTTTGGAGGCGTGGGTGCCGTGTCCAATGCGCGAGGTTTGGTTTGCGGGTGTTTGAGTAGAGTACGGAAATTCACCCCGCTTGCACGGGTGATGTTTTTGGAAAGCAAGCGAGCAAAAACGCACATGGCGCAGGTTTGGCTAAACACTGCACGCTATAAACATGCGAGGGCGATTGGCTTAGGGGAGGGGCGAGGTCCAACTTGGCCGTTAGGGACGCATCACGTTGACGGTGGTGTCTGGAATGCTTGGGTATGTGCTTGTGTCAACCACACCCGCCCCACGCAATGAAGAATTGGTAAACATATATCGGCAAACCCCGCACAAATCGCCTCATGAGGTGAGCCGAATTCGACGGGTGTTGCTTGGCATTGCGGCTTAGCTTTGTGTGACGAGTACAGTCATGCAACAGTACATTGCAGGACATTGTACAGGTACTCGTTACGGATTCCAATTCGTGCTTTTCCACAGGACGGACGTATACTCGTGGGTACGTCGCTACTGCAATATTGTAATGGTGCTGATGCTACAGTACGACCAGTACCTCCCGGTACGTACAGATATGCATAATTAATCTAACTAGCCAGATGACGCGCCAGAACGAGCTCTCCAATGCAGAAGGAGCCGCGTCGTGAAACCCAATGCTAGGCAGGCCGCGTCTCGAGGCAGATGACGACGGTTGAACAGCACTAACGCCTAACACGTAAGCATAGCTTGCAGGCGTAACCAGTCTGGGCTGAAACCTATTTAAGCCCAGTGCAGTAGAGGGAGGTGACAGAACCTTTTAACAATTCCTTTGTTCATTTACAACATCTACTGCCTAAGTACAGCAGTGAAACATCTTTCATCAAATTGCCTCTCGACAACATCATTTGCAATCTTACGACACAGAGCTAGACAGACTAGAACAGATTTGTGCTAGCGTTTAGCTTTCAGAGGCTAACCGCCACACTGGTTTCGGAGCTCTTTGGTCGACGCACGCTTTCTTTCGCTCGTTGAACTGCTCGACGTTGTTTGATTGAGTTGAGATGGCTTCTCTTGGAGCTGGTCATTACGTGGTGTTGGTAATTCACGTTGGAGGAACTAAACGGTCGGACTTGAAGTTGGTGTTTCAGCGTGAGCCTCGTTCTGGTAGAACTTGGTTCCCAGCTGGCTCTGTCTTACCTAACGAAGAGCCTGTCGACGCTGCTATTCGCGAGTTACACGAGGAGACCGGTCTTGTTTTGACACCGGATGATTTGACGCTGTTGAGTGGTGAACCTGTTAACGTTACGCTACCTCAAGGACGACAGCTTGTTTACGTGTACTCGGCGTCTATTCCTGTCCTGTTTGCTACGAGCAACTTACGTACACCTGCTCAGGTCGAGCAGGTTGTTTTGGAACAGTCGACAGTTAATCCGGATGGCACTTACGTCGTCCCGGAAACCATCAACACTGACGGTCTGACACTTACGCCTGCACAGACTGGGTTACTTCGTGCTGAGAAGCACAAGAGTGATTTACTTCACTTTGGTTACGTGACTCAGTGGGAATCTTTCTATCGAGCAATGACACAACATGTTCCAGTCATGCATGAAGACACGTCTATCCCGAGACAGCTCCACATGTACCCCCGGTTTACAACGGTCGACTCTGGTTCTGTCTGGCTACTGATTCTCGGACACATCAACCGACTGACTGGAGTGGGCCTACAGATTTACGAGTGGGAATGCCGATGCCTACCCACAACTTTGCAGGACTATCTGTGACTCTTACGGAGACTCAGCGTAAGGCTGCTATTACTTCACCGTACCAGAATGGTCAAGACCCACCTGTACTGGAGGATTGGCTCGAAGCTCAGCCTCAGCGTTTTGTAATGCTTGGGATTGCAGCTGACTCGTACGATGCAGTGTTCTGGGTTACTTCACAGTTTTCTGGACTCCTTGGTGGATGGTGGTTGAACCGGAAAAATCAGCCTCCAATTCCATCTACGTACAACGAGCTTGTTGCGGAGATACGCAAGTCTACGTTTCTTCCGAACATTCAGGACGACGCAATTAACGCTTTGCTAAGTTTTACGCAGAGCAACACGATGAGTTACGCGCTTTTTACTAAGAAGTACAACGACTACTTACGTCGTTCTCGTCAAGACCTGACAGCGGAGGTACAGTGTGTACGCTTCATTACTGGCCTTGCAAACGTGGACCTCCAGAGACTGGCTAGATCACACCGAGCGCAACTAGGTTACCGGATTACGCTCGCGGAGCTACAAAACTTTCTGAATGACGTCGTGACAGACTCGCCGGAACTAGGCAATGCAAGGTCTGCTGCTGGACCATCTACCCAGTCCTCTCGCAAGCGCAACCTTGAAGACCCTTTTGAGGAAGCCTCTAACGTCTGGAAACGTAACAAGGGTGGCCGTGGACGAGGCCGCGGACGTGGACGTGGAGGTGGTAACAATGGTGGTCGTGGTGGCAACAATGGTGGACGTGGTCAAACATCCGGCCGCGAAGATTTTAATTCAATCGCAAATGCAATGACAGCTGAGGAGCGTAAGCGACACATGGACGAAGGACTTTGCTTCAAGTGCCACAAGAAGGGACACCGTTTGTTCCAATGCCCGGAGTTCAAAGGCAAGGCACCAATGCAACCTAAGAAGCAATGATGGTGGCAAGGCTGTTCTACAAATGAACTGGAGCAGCCGGCTACATCTACTGTTCATTCTGAGACACTGTTAGCGACAGAGGTCGTCGAGACTCCTTCGACATCTCCATCGACTACAGTTGCGACACCTGTAACGCAAGTAGCAGGTCGTCGTCGTCAGACTAAGCAGAGACAGAGTCGTAAACCTGTAACCAGACGTTCAGTTGATTGGAAACTGGTTGACTCAGTCTTTGACCCTCTGCATGCACGATTCAACTTCACGTTGGAGGGATGTGCTGATGATGAAGGTCTTAACTCGCACGGTGACTTACCTCACTGTTCGCCGAGTGACTCGATTCTAGACAGAGACTTAACAGGAGAGAGGGTGTTCATCAACCCACCCTGGGAGTTAGCTGAGCAGATTGCGCAGCATTTTGAGGATTGTCGTCGAACATCTCCGACATCTACGATGGCTGTATTTGTACTACCGAAGTGGGCGAAATTTACTCAGGTGACTAAGCACTGGAAACTCTATCAAGAATTCCCAGCAAGGACACAGCTTTTTACACGTCAGTCACTGGAGAACCCAGCGCAACAGGAGGTGGTTGCTCCAGCCCCTTGGCCTGTACAGCTGTGGTTAGTCGACGCAGATTGTGCGTTTAACGACTCACCAGAACCTACAGCACCTGATCAACCTGACTCGGTACCTGTACCAACAGACGACTCGGAACAGTCCATCGCTACGCTGCGACAATTTTCTTCGACAGCTACAGCCCTACTGACTGACCTCACGGAAGCTCGCCCGTTAATTCGGACTGAGCTGACTGTGAAAACTCCTGATGGCGGACAACAAATTTCTGGATTAGTGGACTGTGCTGCGACACTTGATTTTGTGTCAGAGGACTTTGTACGACGCTTTGCTTTACAGACTCGGAAGTCTGCCAGTAAAACCCCAGTTCGACTCGCTAATGGACAACGAGTGACTTCTACGACAGTCTGCGACGTCACTTTTGAGCTGGCTCGACACGAGTTTCACCGGACTTTTTATGTCTTACGTGATTTACGCACAGCTGATTTAATCCTGGGTTTACCATGGCTTGATGACGAACAGGCCTCTTTACAATTTGGTACAACCAGAATTTTTACACTAATGGACGGCACAGCTGTGGAGACTACACTCGAGGAACGACGCCCTGAGTGTCTACTCCTGTCGTCTACGAAAGTTCAGAAGCTAATGCGCAAGACGCGCCGCAGCAGAGGACGTCATGCTGATTTTTACGTCATTGAACTTACGTCAGTCGCTGAACAAACGACAGACTTTCACACTGGAGAGGAACTAACAGCAGAACAACGTGACAACTTCCGGTCTTTACTCTTTGAAGACTTCCCGGAGTTACTGCAACCTGTCGACTCTCCGCCAGTAAGCCGACAGTGGGATCACCCCATTGACACAACTGGCCCGATGCGACGTCAACGTCTGAACAGATTGTCACCCGCAGAGCGCGCTGAGCTTAATCGACAGCTCAAAGACGCAGTAGAAGCTGGTTTGATACGCCCCAGCTACAGTGAGTTCGGCTCGCCAATTCTTTTTGTGCGAAAGGCTGATGGCTCGCTACGTCTGTGCATTGACTACCGTGGTCTTAACGAGGTTACGCGTAAGGACGCCTACCCACTTCCGAGAGTGGATGACACACTGGACGAACTTAAGGACGCGAATTTTTACACACACCTCGACCTCGCTTCTGGATTCTGGCAAGTTCGAGTGCGTGATCAGGACGTTCACAAGACGGCTTTTCAGACCCCTGATGGCTTAATGGAATGGGTCGCCATGCCGTTTGGGCTGTGTAATGCACCAGCTACATTTCAGAGGATGATGAACGACATACTTCGCGACTTTTTACATAAGTTCGTGACAGTCTACCTGGATGACGTCTGTATCTACAGTCGAACTCTGGAAGAGCACCTGGAGCACCTGCGTCTAGTGCTACAGCGATTCAAGGAGGAAGGGCTGAAATTACGCCTTAAGAAATGCTTCTTCGGATTGCAAGAAATGGAGTATCTGGGCTACACTGTGTCAGCCGGGAAAATTTCGGTTTCCACAAAGAAAGTCGAGGCCGTTGCAGACTGGCCAGTGCCCAAGACGCAGAAGGAGGTTCGCAGTTTCGTACAGTTCTGCAACTTCTATGCGAGATTTATACACCATTTTAGCGACCTTACGGCTCCATTGACGGACTTACTGCGGAAGTCCCAGCCACAGAAGGTTACGCTGACGCCTGCCTGTTTGGAAGCCTTCGAGACTCTCAAGTTACGGCTCATTTCCGCGCCATGCCTGATCCTTCCGGAGGTCGGCTCGGACGCGACGTTCACCGTAGCTACAGATGCTTCAACAGTGGGGATTGCAGCAGTCCTGTTGCAAGACCAAGGAGGCGGTCTTCAACCAGTCTCTTACTGGGCGCGTAAGCTGAATCCAGCTGAGCGTGGTAACACTTACTCTGCGTACGACTTAGAAGCTTTGGCCGTATGCGAAGCTGTCAAGCATTGGAGGTGCTATCTTGAAGGCTGTTCTAAGTTCCTTGTCGTAACAGACCACGACACACTGCGGCACCTGCTCAGGCAACCGAACAACAGGCTGAACAAGCGGCAAGCAAGATACCTGCGGGATTTGCAACCGTTTGTGGGCTCGATGACACTTGCATATCGCAAGGGAGCTCTGAACGAAGCTGACCCGTTAAGCCGGCGTCCAGACTTCGTACCTCAGGCCACAGTACCCTTATTTTGGGATGGCGAGGTTCCGTCAGATCGAGAATTACGACGGAAGTCCCAGCTGCTGTTTGAAGACGCACAGTTAAATTCACTGACTGTTGACGCGTTGCAGCTGAGCCCTGAGTTCGCTGATCTCATTCGCGAGGGGTTCTCACGAGATTCGTTTTATGGGGACGATGGTGAGTGGACAAGAGACAGCCGGATAGAAGCCAGAGACGGGTACTTTTGGCGTCTCAATCGCCTCTGTATTCCACAGAACTCTGAGCTCCGACTGAGATTGATCGCAGAGCTGCACGAAAGTTCGTCAGCCGGTCACAGAGGAGTTGCTAGCACTCTTGCTAAAGCACTCGACAGATTCTGGTGGAAACGAATCCGCCAAGACGTGAAAGATTTTTGTGAACGCTGCGTCGTGTGCCGACGAGCGAAGATTCGACCGCAGATGGCTGCGACTCTTTACCCATTACCTGTTCCACCCAGACCGTGGCACACAGTTGGTCTTGACTACCTGACACACTTGCCTGAGAGCAACGGCTTTAACAGTGTGCTGATTGTAGTAGACCATCTAACTCGAATGGCCCATTTTCTGCCATGCACAGAGTCGATTACTGCCGAAGAAACTGCAACTTTGTTTTTACAGGGAGTCTACCGTTTACATGGACTGCCCCGTGTGCTGATCAGCGACCGCGACCCGAAATTTGTCAGCGCCTTCTGGCAGACATTGTGGAGACGCCTTGGAACGCGACTAAACATGTCTACCAGCCGACACCCAGAAACAGATGGCTTGACAGAGCGCGTGAACAGCACGTTTCAGCAGCTTCTTCGTTGCTTCTGTTGCTATGATGGCTCCAACTGGTCGACACTTCTACCGCAAGTGGAGTTTGCGTACAACGCTTCGCGTGCACTCGGAATTGAGCACACACCGTTCGAGGCTAACTTTGGTTTTTCTCCTGAGGAGCCTCCTGACCTGCTCTTCAGCATGCGACCATCGATTCCTTTTTCGCAAGACGCAACAGAACGGTTGAAATTGTTACAGGAAGTGCACACCCTGGTACGCTCAGTGTTACAGCTACACAAGGACGAAATGCAAGCGCACACAGAACCGTCTACAGCGCCACACTTCGCTAAGGGAGACAAGGTGTCAATCGTCACAGCAAATCTTTTTCTGCGAGGACAGCCGAACAGGAAACTCAGAGACAGACAGCTTGGCCCTTTTTCAGTGGAGGAGCAGATTGGGAAACACAGTTACAGATTGAAACTACCAGCGACAGTACGCTTACATCCTGTGTTCCACGTTAACAACTTAAGACCCTGCTCTACCGCTCTACTACGGCCAGCTGTCCCGGTGACTGTCCCTGAAGGAGACGACGAGGAGTTCGACGTCTCTCACATCTCTGCTGTGTGCATCAAGTCGCTACCTGGGCGACGAGGCAAATATTTGCTCTTCATGACGCACTTCAGTGATGACGACATTCCACCTGTCTGGCACCGATTGAACGAGGTGCATCGAACAGTTGCGTTACAAGAATTCTTGGAGACGCCCCAATGGCGCAAATTCGCCAAGACTCAGGCGTACATTGATTTCATGCACGCTCACCCAGCGCGCATTCCTGAGTCCCAGTAACTGCTTCAGTAAAGGAGCCAAGAACCACGGAGGTCTGCCTCGCGGCGGCCTCATTGATCTGTCAAGAGGGGGAGGGTACGAGTGTGACGAGTACAGTCATGCAACAGTACATTGCAGGACATTGTACAGGTACTCGTTACGGATTCCAATTCGTGCTTTTCCACAGGACGGACGTATACTCGTGGGTACGTCGCTACTGCAATATTGTAATGGTGCTGATGCTACAGTACGACCAGTACCTCCCGGTACGTACAGATATGCATAATTAATCTAACTAGCCAGATGACGCGCCAGAACGAGCTCTCCAATGCAGAAGGAGCCGCGTCGTGAAACCCAATGCTAGGCAGGCCGCGTCTCGAGGCAGATGACGACGGTTGAACAGCACTAACGCCTAACACGTAAGCATAGCTTGCAGGCGTAACCAGTCTGGGCTGAAACCTATTTAAGCCCAGTGCAGTAGAGGGAGGTGACAGAACCTTTTAACAATTCCTTTGTTCATTTACAACATCTACTGCCTAAGTACAGCAGTGAAACATCTTTCATCAAATTGCCTCTCGACAACATCATTTGCAATCTTACGACACAGAGCTAGACAAACTAGAACAGATTTGTGCTAGCGTTTAGCTTTCAGAGGCTAACCGCCACATTTGCCTAAGTAGTGGGGAAATTAAAACACTTCACATAAACTTTTTTTGTGGGTGTTTGAACTTCAAAGTAGGTGTGTTTGACGTGCATTGAAAGTACGCGGCCAACGGTTCCTGTTTGGAAAAGTTTTGTCCATATTCGAGTAAGTTATGATCATTCGAACATTGTGGCCGAAAGCGGCTTGCCCGTGGGTTGTTCGCATATCGGTGGTAAGTCTTCATACGCGATATCGTGCGTTTCCCCCACAGCGGCCTGCCCAACACCTCCTCCCTCCGTCGCCTATGCATTATATTTGCTCGACCGTCGCATATAAGCATTCATATTGCGGCGTTGTGCGCCCGTTACCCTTTGCTTCTAACCAGCACGGCGACTGTTCTGAAGAGCTTGCCGTCCGGGTGCGGGCGCGATAACCCCAATTACACAAGCCCGGCAGTGCTCGAATTCGGCCTACGTTGTTGTCGGCACGTTCCATCTTGGGCGCCAAAGCATTGCCTATGATTTCAGGAGATTTGTCAATAAAATCGACGCATTGCTGCATTTTTTACTTGCGAAGGTGCGAAATCATGTCCGGACTTTTGTGGAGGCGTGTAGCATCAGAGAACATAGCTCCGACATAAATTTAACCATGGTTAACCAAGGTTCAGGTTAAGCAAGGTTAATCCAAGTTTTAAAAAATATCAGATTTTGGGGCATGTGACCCTTTCTGGCACATGTGCCACAACGCCATTTGTTGTTGTGCATATTGAGTGTATGCTTCTTTGACCATATGTTGAGCATTTAGCAACAAAAATATGGATAACCCACACGCGTATTCACCTAACAAGTCGAGTATTGAGCGTTATCGGCAATAGAAGAGGGTGATTTTTGCTTTTGCGGAGTCGCGGGCGCCGACAGGGAGCGCAATCGACTACGCAAATGCTCACCGTTCGGCTTGGTGACAAGTGCGGAGTGGGGTAACGGGCTTATCATATATTCCGCCAAGGATCTTACCGATACAATAGTATTCAGCCGAGCCGAGTTAGGACGCGAGTATGTTGGGCCGGCGGTATTAGCAAATGTAGATTGGCGCGCGATTGGGCGCGAACGCCGCGATGCCGGGACGGGTCGACGGCGCGTGCGCCGTCGCGCCGGTAGTGAGCGCAATACTGCCGTAGTGCGCAAACGGAGAATATTATGAGACAAGACTGACAAACTGTTATTTACTATACTTCAATTTCACGCAGTTTCATCCGCTAAATAGTCATTTTCTTTCTTCAGCGTGCCGCCATGGAACCCCCGCCGCCGCCCCAAGCGTTCACAACGCTGCCGCCGGGAGCCCCGACTCCGACGCCGCCGCCACACACATGTAATCTAACTCCACTTCTGAGTAGCCACCAACCGACTACTAGCACACATCCTTCCTTCAACGTTCTACAACCATCCCACTTACCAGCTATAGTTCGCTCCGCCTCCCGTGGTCTACGCGCATGCAGGCGTGCCATGCTACAAAATATATACTTCGTCACTGCGGCATGACATAGCGCCTTCGCCGGCGGATCACAACCGCCGCTTCCATACATAGCCTATGGTAGAAGGGACTTCGGACCATGAACAAACCTCGTCGAACAGCCCATTACCGCCCCGCCCTCCTATGCAAGATGCAAGGGCCTTCGCCACCTTTCTTAAATACGATGGTCATTATGCGGTCCAAGCCAATACGGCCAACATTTCTCCCCCATGTCGCATATGTCACCACCATAGGAAGGGCAAGCATTTTCATCCCCACCATGCGTGCCCACAGCGCCATTTCGGTCTACCACTAAGGGAAGGTGGTCCACGTGGTGGGCGTTGGTAACCCCATAGCCGTGCCAGGCTTGGCACGGTAGGGGGCTAAACGAGGTACCGACAGCTGCGATCCGCGGGACCAGCAGCTGTCGGGAAGCCCGGTACAGAGGGTTTTGGAAAAACATAATATCCGTACACCGGCACAAGGATCTCCCGCTCGGCCAGTCCCATATGTCTTTTCCGCGACTTAATACTCGCAGATACTCTCCCGACGATGGGCCGGGGGCGGCGTTTGCGAAATATGTTTTGGCGAAGAAGGGTATTGTTAGCACTAGCATCCCGTTGCATAGTACTTATGTACAAGGTAGCTATTTGTCATTCTAGTACTTAGTGTTATGCTATTAGCGGTACTCTATTCCCTATTAGTGACGGTCGGCCGGCCTTGCCGGTGCCTTCGCCGGCCGCCATCTCTCTCCACACACTTCTCTAGTCACCACAGCCGGCCCCCCTTGTGGGGCCGGCACGACCTCCGTGTAACTATCCGTTCCCAACTCTAACAGGTTATGGGCCCTCCACCAAGTTACACTAGAGAAGAGCGTGTGTAAAGCGCTCGGCGCCACGCTAGTCCTATCTACTCCCACGTAAAAAATAGTAGAGCGTGTGTAAAGCGCTCGGCGCCACGCTAGCAATTCATCGTCCCACCGACCCCACGCTTCGCCTTCGAGCTGGTTGTCCGCGACTGTCCTACCATCTCCCACGTAAAAAGGAGAAGAGCGTGTGTAAAGCGCCCGGCGCCACGCTCGCCCCACCCAATTTTCAGTCTCACCTAGCCTTTCAGTACTTTAATTAGTACTGTTGTTGTTTTTTCCCGAGGCAATGCCGCAACGCTCACCTTACTTAGCGAGGAGCTTAACTTTCCCACGGCGAGAAAGGGGGAGTCAACACGAGCGCCCGTCTATGTTTTTTGCGTGCCTACACGCTCCTAACGGCCTTGTTGGCTGTGCTTCTTCCTCGCCGGTCGCTCTCATGCGTCGGCTAATTCTCCCGTGGACAGTTCTTCCCGCTACATGTCAGAATAGTACATTACACAGTACATTCGGAACTGCTTCATATCGGCAACTCGCCGGTAGCGGCACGTTCTTGTGAGCGCATGTCGCTACACCTACCCGGCCGGAGACACACGCTAAAAGCACTACACCTTCTACCAAGATGACACCTTCCTCAACGCAAGCTAGGACGACGTCAAGACCTGGGCTACCTTGAGGGGGGGTGTTAGCACTAGCATCCCGTTGCATAGTACTTATGTACAAGGTAGCTATTTGTCATTCTAGTACTTAGTGTTATGCTATTAGCGGTACTCTATTCCCTATTAGTGGCGGTCGGCCAGCCTTGCCGGTGCCTTCGCCGGCCGCCATCTCTCTCCACACACTTCTCTAGTCACCACAGCCGGCCCCCCTTGTGGGGCCGGCACGACCTCCGTGTAACTATCCGTTCCCAACTCTAACAGGTACAGACGGATCGGCGGAGGGACGAGGGTGTTGGAGCAGGCGGCGGAGAGCTGGGAAGCAGCGCTAGGGCACGGCGCTCGCTAGCATTCGCTAACCCTGCGAGAGCCTTAAGTCTCCCATGGGGGCGAGGCATGATGCTACGCAAGACGGAGGTGGGTCGCAGCCGGAGGAGCGGCACGGTCTGGCGGCGGCGGTCCTTAGGATCGCCCGCCGCCGGAAAAACCCGGTACGGGGGGTTTTTGGAAAAATTCCCGTACCCACCATTTTTTGAGGACCGGCGACTCGATCCCTGTGTTCTACCAACCACTTCCGTAGTCAGTACCCGGTTATCAATAGGTTGCCTGAGGCAGTGTGCCTAGGGTTATCGTAACGGCACACTGCTCATAAGGCGGCCCCCTAACAACGTAAACCACCGGGGGAGGGTAAGGACGGCCACAACGCGATTAGGTAGGTGTTGGAAACGGACGGAACAAGGACATGGGACATGAGAAAATCTGGCTCGGAGGCAAGAGAGCCAGCCGGACACCGTCTGCAGCCTAGTTATTTTCTCTTCTCAGCCCCCGAAGGAGGAGAGAAGACTCGGCTAGGTGGCGTACTGCGTTGGGAGGAGCAGCTAATACCTCGGGCGGGGTTGAGCACGGGTCGAGACGGGACCGACGACGACCTGAGCGAGGGGGGTTTTTCACTTGTCTTTCCCCCCTAGCTCCGGCACGACCGGAGTTGCACATGAGCCGAGGTCATGCAGGTTCGTCTCGACCAGCTCAAGCTGAACAGCCTCGCTGATCAGCGACACCGCAGCGGTTGGAGCATGCCACATATCGTGGAGACCAACGAAATTTTATATTTCATACTTGTATGCAGACATTACTTGTTTATGGGTGTTTTTTAGACGGTTTCGTTACTGCCATTGGAGAGGTTGGGATTAGTGGTTTACGGTCTACCCGCGCTTATGAGTCCAAATTAGGCACTGCACGGGGGGGCTAGAGACAGCAGCCGGTTAATTCTTGTATTGATGTAAACAATTTCACTTCATTTCATTTCATTTCATAAGAGGAGGTGGCCGTGGTTCTTGTATTGGCACCTATGTCCCACGCCGTGTCCATGGTTGTGGCTCCCACACCACCCCGCCTCATCATCCCACCCCCCAAACCGCCGTTGTAAATAGTTCTGAGTGTACCAAGGTTCATGCCGCCCTCATGGTCTACGTTGGTTTAAGATTTTAACCCAAGGTTGGCATGGCTGCCGCCCCCCCCCCCCCCACTTTCCCTACCTCTTCCCAAGTTCTTCCTCGGTGTGGTAGTCAACATTCGGCGAAACGAGGCAAAAGCCTCATCCTTGGAGCGGAGAGCATTGTGTAGCAAGAAGCGGCTGCGAAATCAACCGCACAAAATATGTACAATGACGGAACACTCCATGGGTACGCGAAAGTCCAAATCGAGGACCTCGAAAGCACCAACATGCTGATCAACCGGCTCACAAGATATATTACGGACTCGCGACTTACATATTGCGCATGTCTCACAAAACTCAACGTCTCCAATTGGGAAAGGTGCAAACCCTCCAAAAGAGTTGTCAAGAGCTCGTCATGTCGAGACTCACCAAGGTGACCGAGTCTTGAATGCCACAGCCGCTTGCCCTATGGCGTTGTGGCGGCTAAAGCCATTGCAATCATCGGAGAAGCATGCGTTGCGAAGCATGATTGCAATCCGCGCTAGCTGCGAGAGTGCCACACCAAACGATGTGCACGCTCCAAAAGAACCATCACGCCGCCACCATGAGCGGCATAAACACGAAGGTGATCCACCGGATCAGCCAACACCACACAATGACCTTGCTGCCGAGGTTGGGTGAGGCGAAATTGCCTATATGGTTCGACCATGGCGGACGGAGCCTACGCCAGCAACTCAGCACTAATGCCCTTCACCCACACCCGATCAGTGAGCTCTCGATATTCGAAGAAGTCCCCGCGCATGTTAGTCATATCATAGCTCGCGCCGCTGTCGACCAACCATATTAATGCTTCACCATCGCTCATAAACATGGTTTTAGCCTTGGAGAATGGCCTTACATGGGTGGTTGTCGCGTTCATGATCGCCGGAAAAGCCATGAGAGAATTCACCCGCATTGAGCTGCCTCCGGTGCTTGTGTCCGGGCATTCGGACCTGCGATGGCCCTCCTTACCACAGCTACAACAACTATTCCGGAAAAAATCTTGTTGCGCCACCTCCACATGAGCCACTACGGGGAGTGGCAGGACCCCGGAGGGATTTCATATAGTCTTGTGGTACGGAAACCTGCTGCTTCAAAATCTCAATCGATGTATCATCATGAAACTCAGCAAAAGCCGTGGGCGTCAGATGCTCTACACAAGATTGCGTACAATTCTCGATTCGCATGCCCTTTCACGCACTTCACGCTTGAGGGCATCCAATTTTGAGACTATGGACGTCCCACGTGTCGGTTATGGAGTAGTATTCATTACACATGCCTATCGCCAAATACATGATGACCCGCCAGTCGTGGACGTCCTCTCAAACACGGGCAAGCTGCCGCTACAATATGACTACCCGGTTCATGTATCAAATGCTGCTCTCGCCGTTTGCTTGTGGCGTCACAATATCATGCTAGAGCTCCGAAAGACGGTAAATATTGTCGTCTTCACAAAAGTCGACCAACGCGGCCCAAGCAGCGACACCGCAATTCTTGTCAATCTCGGTAATATTCTCGATGATGGAGAGGTCGTCTTCCGGTAGCGCAAGAATCAGTACATGTGTGATAGTAAACTTGTGCAAAATGCCTCGCTCAAAGTTTCAGCCGGACCAACAAAGGCTGTCAAGAATGAAAAAAAAAAGCAAGTAACAAGGCACCGGAAGCGGAGATATTATCGGTAAGCACCAAGCTGAAAAAATAATAAGCAAACCGGTCGAGATGTGTCACGAGTCGGTGTTAACTGTTTATCTAAGGGCACCGCACTCCGTGCGGTAAGTACCGCACTAAGTATGGCTTCAGAAAATCTATTTTTGAACAGCCTACTTCCCGGGCGCTATTGACCATGCAAGTCTAGCTAGGTCTTCTTTGGACTTCTAATTGCGCCCTAGATAAGTTTTGGGTTAATCTGAGTAGTGGCGCCGCCGTACGCTAAGGCGAATCTACCAACAACAAATGTTAATCCCGCCTTGACTTGCTCACCATGTACGGCCGTGAAGAGCCGCCTAAGGCCCTTCCATGACCATGTTTATACTTTTTGGAGGCATATATGCCCAAATGTATACGCGTGGCTGACGGGTTTGGTGACACTTTCGCGAGAAGCGTGGGTGAAGGTGTTACTCGTGCACTATGATCGGGGTTTTTGGGCCGACGCGCGTCTACGCGAGAGGCACTAGCATTTCCACCCGGGTGGTAATGCCAGCTCTTCGGCCCAAAACCTGTAGACGAGATCCATGAGTGGTGAGGACCCTTGGATGACCGGTTTCATGATGGTATAAAAAGACTCCGGCGGTAAATGCTACCCATGCGAGGAGGACCCCCCGACCGGACAGGAAAACCGGTCACAACAAAATGTCGCTCGGCTTAGCTTATTGAACTGCCACCATTGACAACTGCAACCTTAACAGCCACAAAGAGGGGTTGAAAACTCAAAATATGCACGAAGGAGACTTTAAAACGGCTTGCCGCCTTAATAACTGGACGTGGTGGGCTTCTTTGTGTGTGTTTTCGCCCACATCACGCTTGTAACAAATGCTAGCTAAAATGGCCAACACTGTAATCGCTCTCTATTGACCAGGCGACACTTCGACACAATGTCAAATATTAAGCGAGCTGTGCGTTTGCTTGAGGCTGCTCAGTTCAGCCAGCACCTACCAAAATATCGTTATTTTCGACATTTTCGACCGACTCCATAACCAATTAAATATGCCTGCGGCGTTCCCCGGGTAGCTCGTATCTTTAACGCCTGTAATGCCCTATATAGGGAACAAACCAAGCCTAAAGACCTCTCCATAGATCGCCCAGGAATCAAAACAGCACGCTTGCAAGGCATGCTTGCATGTGCACAACCTACGTGCTTGCTACATATCTTAGGGGTGTGACTACCAAGTCGTGCTTCGTCGCGCACATTACGTGGTACACGGAGTGTCACGATGGCACACAGATGCTAAAAAACTATGCACTATCGCCAGAGCTAAGCCTGCCCTTGCCCCTTGCTCGCTCGAGTGACGAAAGCTTGTTAGTTTGCCCTTCACACGACAGCGTTGATAGGCTGTATCACTTCGCCAAATTGCCGTCGATAAATTATCGGCCACCTTATACATGTGGTCGACCGGCATCCGCAGTGCCACAATCCGTCCTTTCGGGGTAGAACCGCCAAGAGCTAGAAGCCTAGCCGTAGACGGCCCCGTCGTGTGTGGTTTTAGTAGGCAAGTAGCCACCGGCCCGCGCCGTGTAGCCTCGCGTTTTCATATGTGCCTAGCCGAAAAGCATATTTCCACCGATCGCCCATCATCGTGCGCTCACCATGCACTATCCACGGGTAGGTATCGGGAGGTGGCGGTTGCATTGTCTACAAGGAAGGGTTTATGATATGTGGTTGGACGCTAGGGCAGAATATCGCATTCCCGGCACGGCTTCGGGACGGTCGATAAACTACCGCACTAAGTGCGGTAAATCGTTTAGTACAGGCCTCCGACGGACAATTAAGGGGTTAAAGGCTCCAAGCGACTGAAGCAAGTCGCTACTAACCGACTATCGAAAGTAACGCACAAAAAATTAAAGAGCGAGCTACTTTGCAAGCCAACCACACTTTACGCATCGTGCGGCACCACAAAGGTCTACTACCACTCCACTGGAAGCAAGCTCTAGGTTCTAGTCAAGGTAAATGACTCCAACCACTTGTAGCTTGAGGGCCCTTAACTTGTGAAAGTTGAGAGGGCGATAAGGAATGATTACACTCTCGTGGTCACATTGAACGTCATCCCAACTTTAGCAAGTGCCTAACACTTGCCTATCACATGACGCGCACACACCATGTGATCAGCAAACGCCAACTTCTATTCCGAGCCATTAGATGATATCTAACGCTAAGCAACTTACGACTATCATCACAATTATCCGTTCATGCTTATCATCTTGTAATGCTAAGTCAAAGCAGTCCTATCACGATAATACACGCTCAACATAGCAACATTGCCGAGTAGCAACTTGATTATTATGCAACACCATGTTGCTCAACAATTACACCAAGTCATGTAACCAAAACTGCTAACGTTGGAGCAAGCCCGGACAACGTGAACACTTACATTGCATTGGAGACTAGAGGGTATGCAAACAATCAAGTGGTTAATATCAAAAAAATGCAAGCATTTCATCTTTCGTATCATAGGTTCACATCTCGAAGGAAACTTGCGGCGGAATCAAGGGCTTGCTGCGTCGCAGGGGTCAAATCACCCATCATCTGAAAACCGTGGATTTGGTCCTTAAACACCTGATCCCACACACCACCACCCATCAGTAAGCTCATCTTGTGTAGTATACGAACTGAGCCGCACATACCGTGAGCCCAAAACAAACAGGGTTGAGCAGCACTAACAAGCAAATTCAATAATCATTACGCATCCCGTGAATAAATGTGAATAAAACGGTGGGCAACGTCTTAATTGTGCATTTAGTAGGGGACACAAAGTGGCCGGCGCGGAAATAGACATCTAGTGGTGAGACAGACAGAGGCCTGCCCACCTCAAAGCGAACCTTCTCCGCGCCAGAGACATTATTTCCGTTGTTAACCAAACGAACAAACTCTGAAATAGCAGGCAGGAATACTTCACAGCCTCCCACCTATTGCGCAAGGGGACATCAGGCATTCGCAGACAGCAACTATCAGCGTCAGTGCAATATCGGGAGAAGAAACAGATACCCTGACGACTGTGTCGTAAGACTTACATTTATGGAGGACCCGTCCATACGCTATGAACTACATACAGAATCAGCTGAAAAGAAGATATAGGTGGGCGCAGCATAACTATTTGTAGATACATGAATATCGCGTGTCAAGAAATGCACATGTACCACTGATGTATGATGACACGTGCATGATATTACATGCGGGGGAAACAGTTGTGCATTGGACTGTGCAAACCAACTCTCGGCATCATCACCTGGACCAGGCAGGGAGGGAGATACCGCGCCTGTTGAATAATGCCCGGAAGTAGCAATGATCTGTAGCTGTCATCCTGTTAATCAATTGACATTCTTCGGGTGAGATAGCACCTCATTCCATCGTTTTAGGGCATAGCAAGCATCGCTACTTGTGAACAAGTTGATGATGTAGACTGTCATGTTCCAACAGACAACTTTCCAACCGTACAGGCCATTGGGACACGAACCGTGCTGAACGCAAGTGAGCCGAGCTGGAGCATCTGCGTCCCCTTGCCCATGATGTCGATATGCCCGAACTCCTTGAAGCCTGTCGTTGAATTGACATCCTCTGAGTATGCACCTGGATCCACCCAGAGCGACAGCACCACGACGGCTCCAGGTCCCTGCAGCGTAGGCATCAACGTCACCCTATGGCGCAGGCTATGCATGACGAAATGCCGCAACGCGCTGTCGTGTGCCGTGTATGACATCATTCACCTCAAAACCTTGTTGACGAAGATGGAGTGCCAGCGATAACGCCAGGTGGCCGCCAGCAGAGTCGCCAGCCAGGACGATCTTCGATGGCTGATACCCTAAGATGTCACGAAGGTGGGTAAACATTGTCATGGCGTCATCCAAAATGTCCCCGAATCGGTGCTTTGGCATCAGCCGATATTCGAAACCTGCAACGGCAGCACAAACGGGTAATAAACAAAGCAACAAACAGCATATGCTTACACAAGGCGTTCACGGAGAATACATACATGATCAGTTGCTGCTTATTGAAAATTGTCATAGCTGTTACAAACAGTGAGAGCTGTCATATAGCACAGCGGCACCACTAAAACATGGAAAGCAAGTGGTAAATCATGCAGAAAGCGCAGGACCCTACAGCCATACCAATAATCGACATGCCCAACGTGACAGCCATTCTCGACGTGTGCGTTCGGAACATGTTTAAGGTGCCCATGACGAAGGCTCCTCCGTGCATGTTTATCACCACGGTGCGATCTTTCTCCGAGCTGTCGACTGCGGCAAAGCTGGACTCGCAGCCTTTTGGGACATACCACTCTGCTTTGATGTGCTCAATCATGGCAGGGATGACTGCACAGCCTATACGCGATTCATTATTGACAAGCAATTCAAAGGCTTCTCGGGCATCACGCAGATCAAGCGAGTAACAACACCTTTGGCATGCCATAATATATCTGTCCACGATTATGCAGATTTCTTTGACCTCGACATCAAGCTGTAACTCTGTTCAACAGGATGAGGACCTTAATGAACCTTTTCCAGCCAAACCTGGAAATGCGGGTGCATCGGTCAGCCCATCTCTTAACGCCGTCACCCTCTCCCTCTTCCGCACAAGATGATCTCTGGCCTGAGAGCCTGCGGATGGTGGGGTGGCTGTGAAAAATGAGAATATGTTGCGTGTGTGTTTGCGAGGGAGGTGAAAAGGGACGGAAATTATGGAATAAGAAAATATGCAAGAGGCAGTAATACTCCTGACGACTCCAGGTAATACACGCACCTCCCCGGTAGGCCTTGACGTCTTCCTCGCTCACCTCGCTATCGACCATCAGCCGCGTTACCGCAACTGCGCACTCCAGAGGGATGCTCCAGGAGGCCACCTCCAGAAGACACGTCGACGGTCATAAGATACTCGCGGGCTGGAAATCTAGTCTATGCGAATAGAGAGGCGACGCGCACTTGCGGGCTTCCGTGTGGTCACCGGAGATATCGCGCCTTACCGTTTTCCGTCGGAGAACAAGCCTCCGAAACAGTGCGGTCGATACTCCCTTGAGCACCAGGAACAGTACCGAAGGGACTAGCTCCATAAGCAGCAGCACAGTCGCCATCTTCATAGCGCAGCGTTACGCCGACAGTTCACACCGAATCTAAAGGTGCTTTGGGGAAAGTTGGTAGGTTGCTGTCTTCCCGTATGCCAAACAGTCAAAGCCAGGACGCTGGGTCTGCCCCCTACCACGGAGGTAGAGTGTCGAATAAACTCGACCATATAAATAATACCCAGCCAAGGCGTTGAGACTTGAGACACTCTGTCTGCTATACGGGTACGTGCACTAGTACCGGTTAGAGTAGCTTCGCGCTGCTCATCTATATATGGAATATGGATTACAACGAGAACAACATATGAGCACGGACATGGGAAATGGGAGGGGAAACAAAAGGGCAAAAAAAAAAAAAAAAGGGCAAGAGTGACGAGAGGACCACGGAATCCAAAGCACGGCAAAAGAAAGCACTACATTGTGCGCAAACCTGCTCATTATATGGTCAGATTGATTGAAATCTTGCCCTTTTGTCTACCCTCCCCTTTTCCTTGTCCGTGCTCATGTTGTTATTCTTGTAATCAATGTATTGATTGAAATAATCGAGAGGGCATTGTTGATGCTGTGGCATGCCTTCCATTTCCTCGGGCTTATAGGGGTGTGGGTTCCGCGGGCTTAAGTGTGTAGTGGAATTTTTCCTCCTTTTTACTTTATTTTGCTTGGTGGTTTTCACTTCTTTTTCTTGAAAGAAATTATTTATTTAAATCTAGAGGTTTGCAAACCAACTTCCATGTGTACGGGAGAGTGATCCCGCGGTTAATGTTACCCTTAGTAACGGCGCGTCGCACCTCCAAGACAACCAATCCGTATTGGTATTAAATCGCAACCAACCACTTGATGACTTCCTCAACGTAAGCTCTAGCTAGATAGCCCTAGCCTTATAAGCCACAACTAACGACGAGCATGGCACTCTTTGCTTCCGCGTTGAGCCAATCTAGGCTTCGGGCAAATAGCATTCTCGACTCTAGCAGTCGAACATAGTGTTAGTTTACACATCGTCTCATGCGCACTTGAGCGTCACGCGACACTTTCCCTCGTTCAGCTACGCAGCCTCGTACCATGCAACCCGAGGAGTCGAACTCCACATTAGGAGCCTGGTGGAGGTAAAGGTAGGTGCCGACGGGCATGCGAGCACACCTCCCTCCAGGGCCGCCACCGCTGCGCCGCCGCCGGGCGCCGATTGTCAGTGTAATGATTAAGTTGCGATCTCTGCTTATGTTTGTGCTAAATCCCCATATGTACATGTACCAATAGACGAACTTACAAAGTCTATATCAGCGCTTCGACAAGTTTTCATGGACGCTTCCGCAAAGTTGACGGACCTCACCGAATCTCGCCCGCTGTTTTGAACCAACCGTGGAAACTCATTATGGTGCGCTTACAACTAATTGCCGAATTGGTTGATGGCGCTTCGACGCTTGATTTCATGTTAGAGGACTTCATTCCACGTTTTTCCCATCCGACTCGTAAGTCTACGGTCAATTCTCCAGCTCGACTCGCTAACGATCAACGTTTGACGTCTTCGACAATCTGCGAGATTTCTTTCGAGCGAGCTCGACACGATTTTCATCGAACTTTATACATTTTATGTGAGTTGCGCGCCGTTGATCCGGTGCTCGCTTAACCATGGCTAGACGACGAGCGAGTTTCTTCACAATTCGGCGCGATGTGTGTCTTGACCTCGATGGATGGTACAAGTGTAGAGACCCATATAGAAGGACGACGTCCGTAGTGCCTCTTAATGTAGTATGACAAGGTTCAAACGCTCATGTGCAATTCGCGCCGTAGTAAAGGACGTGACGTTGGCTTTTACGTGACTAGCGTCACGCCAAACACGGTACAGTCAAGGGAATTTCACATTGGAGAGGACCTTACAAAAGAGCAACGTAACCACTTCTAGACGTTACTCTAAAATAACTTCCCGGAGGTACCGCACATTGTCGACTCGCCGCATGTAAGCCGGCTGTGGGATCGTCCCATTGAAATAAGTGGCGCGTTAAAATATTAGCGTTTCAATAACATATTGTCACCTGCGGAGCTCGCTGAGCTTAATCGACATTTCAATGACGCAATGTAGGATGACTGAATTCGTCCGAGTCATAGTAAGTTTGGTTCACCATTTCTTTTTGTGCGGAAAACTGTTGGCTTGCAACGATTGTGCATTGACTACCGTCTCGTTACTGGAGTTGCGCGTAAGAACGCCGGGACATAGCGTTAGACCGGTTTATGCTCGCGCGAAACGCATATACCGGTCTAATGCTATGTGCGGCGCGTCCTCGTATGTAGTGGGTGAGTTTTACATAGGCAGCACATGTAAACGCTAGCTTGGACTATTAATTCATGAACAAACGGAACGGCATGAAAGGGGTTAGAACCGCCGCTTCCCGGAACGGAGCTGTACGCCTTATCCAAGTACCGCCAAAAGTCGGTACCCGATAGGAGCATATTGTACATATGAACCCATCGCATCGCATCGTGCACACACTGCGAACACCTATAGCGAACACCTATAGGTGGAGGGCCAAGACTCCCCCGGAGTCCAGCGTACGGATGTGTCCATTATCATGAACACCATAGGGATCTGACAACACTCCCCCTTAAAAGACATCATCCCATGAACTCCGGCCGGTGCCCTAGTAAACCCCGCAGTAAACGCGGAGGGCCCATAACATGTTAATCCATGAACACACGGAATGGCATGAAGGGGGTCAGAGCCGCCGCTTCCCGGAACGGAGTTGTACGCCTTATCCAAGTACCGCCAAAAGTCGGTACCCGATAGGGACATATTGTGCATATGAGCCCATCGCATTGCATCGTGCATACACAGCGAACACCTACAGCGAACACCTATAGGTGGAGGGCCAAGACTCCCCCGGAGTCCAGCGTACATATGTGTCCATTATCCTGTCCACCATAGGGATCTCACAACATGGACGGTTAGGCTTGCGAAGCGTCATGGCAACGCTTGCTAATTAAGCTCCCGTGCGTGTAGCTTAAACCTAAAAAAACTTAATTGTGTGAGCAACATTGAAACCAATTATGGAATTCAATGATTTCAACCGGAATATTTATACACTAGCGATCGCGCTAAATGTGAAAATGATTCAACGAATGAAAGGAATTTTGAGCAATGTACATGTACCGGGTACGCGTATGCTCCGAAAGGAAATATTCATTGATGATAGATAAAGCAAAATCGCGGCTGAGCTTGGCTCGGGAGCTCGCGAGCACGGAACTTGGTAGCGGTGAGCGTAGCGCCCGTCCGCCATTTCGTGCATGTTTTTGTCTCGGCGCTCTCTCATACGATGTGGCATCGCGGTAACCACACATATATTTTTCTTTTTTATTGTATGATCACTCGCCGTCACCGGCTCCGGTGCTTTTATTTGTTCCATCGCCAGTGTGACCTCTCCAGGGATCTTTTATCCATCGCTCGACCCGCGGCCGGGTACAACTACCCGTACCGTCCCTACATTCGGTATACTCGAGATTGTTGGCCGCTACCAGTACCGCTACAACATTCGCCAGCGCGTGGTCATCCCCCTTCAAGGCTCAAGCATCGGCGCGCGTCCCCGCTATCCTTGTACGTGTAGTGCAGCTTTAGTGCTTCTCTCAATTCGCCAACCTCATCCTAATCACTACCCGTACTCGGAGCCCGCTATTCGCAAGGTCATCTTCTATTGCTTGGCGCACTACTACGGCGTTGTATGACAAAGTTTCAATTCGACTCTTGCGGCGAATGGTACACGGGTACCAAATATGTTTTTGCTTTATTCGCGAGCGTCTCCATCGCGGGCTTTACAAACAACGCGATGCTAGAGGCGCGAGGGACCGGCATCGAGGAGCCCACCACGTCGGCGACGAAGCTTCATTTCAAGGAACGCCACAGCGCTACCTCGGGCGCCTTCCGGTATAGTTCAAGCCACATACCCCCTCCCTTCTCCAACCCCGCGGGCTCTACTTCTTTTAGGACGCGACACATATGCCACCCCGGATGGCCGCCACGGCGACCCGGCCGGGACATAGTCATCGGCGTCCTCCACCGCCACCTTTAGGCCGGTCACCCGGCGGTGGCGCCGGGTCGTGCCCTATGGCCCCCACCCCGGGTGACCTTCACACATCATCACCTAATGCTCAAGTGCCTTCCCATGCCTTACGACATGGCATAACTCCGTCTCGGTTTTTAACCCCCCCCCCCGCTCCCCCAATACGCTCCCCCGCTCCTTTGAAGTGCGTTGGTTGCTCTGCGTCGGTCCCGACCCTTCAAGCGTTGTGCGCCCATCTATATTCCCCGGGGACAACGTGCACTTTCGCGCCCGACAATTGCCGAGTTGTGGATGCCGATCGCCACCTTCTCGCGCATTCACTTTTTGCGGACGATACTTTCGGAGCGATGGCTTTTGCAGACACCAACACTCTTGTTTTCACCGCAATACTACGCCCTCTCAACCGCCGGCATGCGGCGCTTCACTTCCGCGCGGTCGGCCGTCTCCGGTGCCTCCCCAGTCCTTGCCCCCCGCCGTCCAATGGTGCCTTGACCATGGGGCCACTGGTGGGGAGAACTCCAAAGCCTTATTTGAGACCTACCTCCTTTCTTACCGATCTAGTACATCCTCAAACGGCGTCCCCCCTTCGGTGGTACGCCTCGTCAAGTCGGTCTTCGAGCGGCTTGTCGGCTGCGTTTTGTCTTTCCGTGTTAGGGCCACCCAAGGGGCTTCATCTAAAGCGGCTTAGGCGGCGTTGCTTTTATTCCCGCGCATAGGCTTGCGCCCCATGGCTGATTTCGCTTCTGCGGGGCACCTGCCCCCTCACCGGGTCGCTAATTGCCGTGACAACCGCTTAGCCCATGGGGCGTCATAAGATCTCGATACATTAGTTTCTGCCGCTCGCGCCTACGCATTCCTTACCAATGGGCGGGCACCGCCACCTACCTCACTTCCAATGGACGGTACCGACCCCATGTTCACTTCGCAACCCTTTCACAACGGCGTCTCGGCCATGGTAGCCAACCGGGTGGCTAGTCTAGCTGCGGTTGGGGATTACCGTCGCGCTATGGGGGCCCTAAACTCCAACCTCGTTGCAAGTGGTCGTGGGGTGCACGAGAAAAAGTCACGATTGCACCCACAAGACGATAACGACCCCGCGGACGTGTTGCCGGATCCCTTTTCCCTCCCTCGTATCAAACTCCATGCTTCGGAAGTTGATATTATGGAGGTCTTTGCTAGATACCCTCGAAAGTCTAGTCCTCATGTCGATGGTTAAAGGTTTGAAACTATTCACGCGTTGGTTTCCCCTTGCATTCTCACCGGTTTAGCCGAAGCCATCGTGAATGTAGAGGTCCCACCATGCGTTGCCTCATTCCGCGCCTCCGCCACACGTATCCCGCTAGACAAGCTTAATCCCGAACAGCGACGCGCACAAGAGCAAGAACTTCACGACCAAAAGGGGACGTTGCGCCCGATCGAAATCGGCTCCGTTTAGTTCGTTTCGCGAATCGCGCGCTTCCCGCGGTAATTGGTGACGAAGTATCTCAATAGTTGACTGCTCGGCACCAATTTGGGGTCGGCGTCCGCGGCGGGGTTGAGAGCGTACAATTCATGGTTTGAGCCGCGCTTGACGCCTCACCGGACTGGGCGGACATGTAAGGCAACGCATCCAATGCCTTCAAAGAGTTCTTGCGGTGTCCCTTGATTGAAGAATTGTCTGCAAACCCCGCGCTTCAACCGTTGCTCCGCGTCGCTACTATGTTGTATGGCCGTCCATCTACTTTGTACGTGTACGACTCATAAAATGCACATGGCCCGGCTACGCGTATCCTGAGTACCCGTGGAGTCCATCAAGGTTGCGTTCTAGGAGCCATGTTCTTCGCAATAGTTGCCTCCCGGGTAAACAAACGGTTGGCTGCGATTGCCCCGAACGAATCCGTTGTCTGCGGCTATTATGACGATGGTCACTTGTTGTAAGTAATACCGTATACGTATTAGTTGCAGATAGCTACTGAAAGCTATTCTAGATATGATAAGTACATGTCTAGATCGGACATACCGATAAACTGTTTGACTCGGTACAGAGCTGTCGCTAGGCTACAGCTCTCATCACTTTTGTTGTCCCGACACCACGCCTGTAGGCTGGTTGTCGCCTTAACTGTTCCGTTTGCGGGACTGTGACTGTAACTACGTTTGCGTACGTTATCTTCCACACTAACTGTGTTTGCATGGTTCAATAGGTTATGGGCCCCCGCCTCACGTCACTCACGCGCGACAACCTGGTTCGGCGAGCTGCGATCGACAGCTCTCCCGCAGAAGGCAAGTTTCCTTAGACTCCTAGTACTTTCAACCTGTAGTCGGCGGTATTTCCAGTATAAACTGCGATTTTCAAACCCGCCACCACCCCTCTTAAGTCAGCCACCCGACGGAGATAGCCAGCCACCCACACCGACGCACTCGTCGTGTGTGGACAGGGTGCACACAGGTCCAAGCTGGAGAACGGGGGGGTGCACCATCGGGTGAATACGCATCCACAGGTTGCACGCCGGCCGTAGCTTACCTTTTTTATTTTTATATTATTCTAGCGAATCAGCCACCAGCGCAGCGCTCCACCTGTCTTGGCCTTGGCCTCGACTTGTGCCCCACACTGGGTGGAGGATACAGAGAAGGTGCTCTGAGACACCCCGGGGCTACAGGCCGAGGGGTCGGCGGGCATCAGGCCGTCTCTTTGCATACCGCTGTTAGGCACGAGTCCGGCTAGCGGTTTTTACCGCTGCCTGTTTTCTATCCAGCTCTTTCTTTTTCGCCCTCTGTCGAAATGGCGCAGAAAAACCCGCCTATTTCACCTGTTGGTTCCCCTGACCCAGGCTCTCAGCAGAGCACTGTCGATCACCCCCCGGACACTCTCGCACTGCTCGTTGCGCAAGTGGCGCACTTAAAAGCTCGTCTCGACTCGCAGTCGGCCGAGGGTGCTGTTGCTGCTGCGGGTGCTAATCCGCACCCCCCTGTAGCTCAGCGCCGCCACGCTGCTCACATCGAACCCGTCCGGAACAGCCACGACGGCGCTGGTGATTGCGTGTTCCATGGCTCGTCGCATGCATTCGTGGTCGTATTCGGGGTTGGCTATGTTGGTGCCTTGCCATGTGTGTGGGGCATTGCTGCCGCTAGACGAGAAGACTATATCTTCGGGGTAGAGGGAGTGGTAGGTGTGGGAGTGAAGGGATTTATTGAGGGGGTCGGAGTAGAGTTATGTCTGTATGTGGAATGTGTGGCGGAGGGCTGTGAGTAGGTCTTCTCTAGTGGCCCATCTATTACGGGTGGTGGTGGCGGGTGTGGGTGAGTGGATTTCTGAGCGAGAGCCTAGGCGGGTGAGGAGGTGGTAGACCTCCTCTTCGAACGTATGCTGCGTGAGGTCGGGGCGGAAGAGTTGAAAGAGGTGGCGGACGCGGGGGCCGTTAAGGGTGGTGACCGCGCGACCGTCAGGAGTGGAGAGGACGGTGGTGTCGTGGAGAAATGGGTGTGCGTGGATTGCGAATTTGCCGGTAGGGAGCATGTCGAGGTCGGGGTTGATGGGGTCGTGGTTGAATGTGATTAGGGGGTGTGACCAGGGAGGGGGTCCTGGTTCTGGTAGAATGGGTGTGGTGGAGGGTACGTAGCCGGAGTTAAATGCGGTAAGGGCGGTGGGGCCGGAGGGGGTCTCACTGATGGTGTCGTGGAGTTGTAGGCACGGGGCCCACTGGACCTCGTGGAGGCGGGTGAGGTTGTGTTGTTGGCCGCGAGCACACCACTCGCACTGCCATGTGGTGGGTCTTTGAGCTGGGCGGCATTGGGAATGTATGGCAAAGTGCGGGCATGTGCAGCAGGTGGAGGTGGGCTCTGTGTTCAGGGGGTCGTGACAGATGGAGCAGGCGGTGGGGGAGGGGGTGGGGAGGCATACCGATGTGGGGGTGGAGGAGATGAGGCGGAAGCCGTCGTCGAGTTGTAGCTGAATGTCCCATTCCGTTAGGTGTTCCGGGGCCCATTCAACCATGTACTGCGTTTGGCCGTATTCTGCGTCCTTGTGTTTGGAAATGATGCGCGTGACGTCGCAGGGGGGGTAGTGGTGGTCTGAGGGGGTGAGGTACTCTGTGTCCAGGTGTGTGGTGGGTGCGGTGGGGGTGGGGTGAGAGGTACGGCGGGTGTAGATGCCGGATGAGAGGGTGGGTGGTGAGCGAGGGAGGTGTGGGGAGAGGAGGGGAATCCATGAGGGGTGTATAGAGGTGGGGGGGGATGTTTGGGTGGTAGTGAGGTTTGTGAGGGGGAGGCGGTTGTGGATAGTATCAAGGGGTTCGATGAGGATTGCTGCGAGGAGGCGGATGGGGACTGAGATTGGGGTGGTGGACCCCGTGAGTGTGGTGATGGATTTGCATGATTTGAGGATGAAGGAGGATGGGGTGGCTCTGAGGAGGACTTGTGGCCACGTGGTGATGTTATTTTTCAAGAGGGGGGTGAGGCGGGGGAGGAGAGAGGCGTGTGTTTTGCGGGGAGAGAAATCGCGATAGGCTTGTTTATATGTGTGAGGGTCGGTGATGTGTGTGGCTTTGTCCCGGAGTGAGGCGAGGAGGGCGTTGTCTTGAGTGGTGAAGTGGGCGTGGATTGTGGAGGCGATAGGGTTGGTGAAGGAGAGTGGAGGGATGGTGTGGAATAGGGTGCCCGCGTCGCGTTGAGCTCTGACTAGGCATTTGAGTGTGGGTGGGGTGTAACAGGTAGACATTATGGCTTCCGAGGGCCAGTGGGAGTACGTGGTGGATAAGGTGCGGATGTGTGCGCGGGCCATGTGGCCTCTATAGCCTGAGTTGTTCATGATTTTATGTAGGTGGCAAACTGTGAGCTGTGCGGCGTGGGTTTTGAGGGAGGGGAGGCCGTATCCTAGGTCTGAGGTAGGGCGGTGGAGGGCGGTGCGGGGAAGGTTACGTACCGAGGAGACGGCGGAGCGGAGTGCGCGGCAGATTTGGCCTTCGAGAGTGTCGAGTTGGGAGTCGGTGAAGAGGCCGAGCTGGAGGGTGAAATGCTTCCCGATGAGGAGTCCACGGATGACCCTGATTCTGCGGGATTGTGTTAGTGGGGAGGTGGAAAGGGCGGTGATGAGGGATGCTGTGGTACGTTTGAGTTCGTGTCAGTGTTTGGTGAAGTTGAGGGAGGTGTTCAGTTCCACCCCTAGGACTCGGTATGTGTCTTTGGGGCCGATGGAGGGAATGGGGGCCGGGGAGGAGTTGAGGGTGATGAACTGGGTTTGCAGGCGGGATACGAGGAGGGTAGTGTTGGCGCGGGTGAGGGCGTCGCCTGAGCGCCATAGGGCGCCGGTGATACAACATTTGCGGATGTTGACGGTCATGCCCGTGTAGGCGCTGAAGAGGGAGAGTTTCTTCAGTTGGATGGTCATGTTGGGGGACGAGCCCGTGGCGAGGCTGAGGTCGTCAGCGAAGCCGTGTCCTGGGTATGTGGCTGTGGGTTCTGTGGGGTCGACGTTAGTGGCGGGGGGGCCCGGGCGGTAGCCTCGGCTTCCCACCGTGAGCCAGCGAAGGAAGGGTTCAAGGAAGAGGGTGAAGAGGAAGGGGGAGAGGGTGTCGCCCTGGAGGGTCCCGCGATTAATATCGATAGAAGGGGTGGGGCCATGTGGAGTAATATAATCTGTGGTGGAGACCCCGTAGAGGTGTTCGCATGTGTCGACGAAGGTGGGGGGCATACCGAGTTGACGCATGTGTTTGAACATGATGCGGTGGTCCGCGGCGTTTAAGGCACCTTTGAAGTCCGCGTACATGACGTAGATGTCTTTGTTGTGGAGTTTCGCGTCCTCCATTGTCATAATAAGGGAGGAGAGGGCGTCGTGGATGCTGCGGTGTTGTCGGAATCCGTCTTGTTGGTCGCTGAGAATGCCGTGGGTTTCGGCGTATTTCGAGCCTGCATCTTTGATTAGTGCTGTCCATAGTTTAAGGAGGTTATTCATGAGGGCGATAGGGCGGTAGTTGTCGAGGAGGGGTCGCCTTTTTTATGTAGGAGGCATGTTGTGCTGTGGCACCAATCAGGAGGGGTGTAGGATTTGTGGGCGAGAAGGGAGAGGAGGGAGAAGAGGGCGGAGCGGGTCGCCGGCTGTAAGAATTTGAGTATTTCATTTGGGATACCGTCTGGGCCGGGGGCTTTGCCGGTGCCTAGGGAGTTGAGGGTTTTATCGAAAGTGTCGCGGGTAATCATGTCGGCAAGGGTGAGAGAGGGGTCGCCGCGGGGTTCGATGGTAAAGTTATCGGGGTTGTCCGGGAGTTCCCATGGGGGGGTGGGGGACCCGCCTACTTCGGGTCGCATGGGCGAGCTCCGTGACAAGTTCCTTGAGCACTATGACGCAGATTTCGCGTCGCGGTATGTCGCATCTTCGGTCTACCCTCACCCCGTACCCTCTCTACTCTACGCTCCCCCACGGCTTGTGCTTCTTGCCATCTCTCGGTTCAAGCTATGCGGGGTGCGTTCACGTCGGCGGGTGTTGACATGTCTGATGATACGTGGGCCACAGCTTTTGCGGTTTTTTTGACTCGATGCGGCGGAGATGCTTCGGTCCACACCGCTCACTCTTGGTTAGTGATGGCCCTTGCGGAAATCATCTCCGAGGTTCGTGGCGCACTCGGGGTTGGCGTCGAGGTTCTCACATATCCCACGATGTTAGTTCAACTCCCCAACGGCAACGACGGCCTCCCCGCGGATGTGGGTGTCTTGCACTATCACGGTATCCGAGGCTCACAACTTGCTCTTGATCCCGTGGTTTCCGGTTTGTTCGGCGTTTCTAGCCCCCCGTCTCCCGAAGTCGCTCAACGCCGTGTTGAGAAGACCAAGTTCGAGAAGTACTCGGAGGGGGTGAGGAGTCGCCCCGAGATCCACTTAATTCCCTTTGTAGTCACGGAATTCGGTACTCTCGGCAGCCACGCCACGGGTTTCTTGACGGAGCTGGCCAAGGAGGAAGCCGCCTCTAAAGGGATGCATGTGGGCAAGTTGTTGGCCTTCTTGCGCCTAATGGTCTATCTCGCCGTCCAAGTCGCTCGCGCGGACAACGTCTTGCGCGGGTTTTCCGCCGTTGCTTGCGGTGTGGAGGCCGCTTCTCCCTCGGCTGGGATGCCTTCTCCTGCAACGACGCTCTTCGCCCGCGCCATGGGCTGCAAGCGTCTCCGTGCTTCCTCGAGCGCCGCGTGAGGCACCGCTGGTCGCCTTCACGCATTGCATTCTCGGCGTTGCCTAGGAGTTTCCTTGGTTTCATATGCAAAGTTTGTGCAGAATGTAGTCCTTCCTTTTGCCGTGCTTTGGATTCCGTGATCCTCTTGCCCGTTTGCTTCCCCTCCCTTTTTCCCTGTCCGTGTTCATGTTGTGCTTCTTGTAATCCAATTTTATAAAGAAAGTAAAATCTCATCGCAAGATAATAATGAAATCACAAGTCAATCGGCGTTTGGGCAGGAGCGCGCATATATCGCAAGTTGAAAATCAATTAGTACGGGCACAGGGATCCGCGATGTTTTGCTTTAAAAATGCCACCTCAGTAAAAACACAACAGCTAATATATGTCGCTAAGAATACCAACACACAGCGGCACTGAAAAGATATAGTGATACCGACTACGGTACAGGTGGTTGTCAGTTTGCAGAAGAAAGAATACTATTGACTGGTCTGTCAGCTGCACTCAGTCAGAGGAACGAGTTCACATCACAGCCGGCCGTCTCGTACATCACGTTTATCCTCGCAACATATTTCGGGACTTCACTGGTCACCTTGTTTCCTTTGTGCATTACTGAACCTGATCCGTGGCCGTGACGGAAGAACAAGGCACTCCCCTTCTTTGGCTTTGACTCGTGCGCTAGCCCTGCGTTGGAGTACAGCTCTGTGGACCCACCCGACACGCCATCCTCGACCCCGTTCAGGTACAACAAAAGCGAAAGCTTGGAGTGCACCCCTTTCCACTCGACCATCTGGGTTGTGTCCTCGTTGAGGCCGTACGCGGGCCAGGAGCCATCTATGTGCCGGTTGAAAACATCATTTCTGTCGTACTTGTACATGTTCATTCTGTGTGATAGTTTCGGGTGCAGCCTGTCGCCGTCCAGCTGCTGAGGCAACAGGTGCCCGACTCGAGCGAAGATGGCGTCCATCAGACTACCGTCAGTTACGCAATGGCAGCTCTTGTTCATGCGCATACCCGGCGGTGTTGCGATTCCAGGCGCCGCCTCAGAGAATCCCAGACCTTCAGCCACGCGCACAATTTCGTCACACTCTACTGAGGTGAGGACGTTCTCAACTCGAAACGCTATTTGGCCGTCCAGAGGAATGTCGTTGCGAGTAGGCTGGAGAGAGGGCTCGACAAGAGGAAATTTCGGATGTCCGGAACGCAGCGCATGTACCGGAGTTCCAGCAACAGAGCCACCCATAGGCAGAGAGCCATGGAGACGGGCGACGGCGAAACTGTCCACCTTCCCGGCCTTGTCGTTCTTTTTGCTTACACTCGTTGGCGTATGCACCTTACCAGCCAAGGAAGTCACGGACCCAGGCATTTTGGAGAGTCTTGGTAGTAGTCTACGCAAGCAGGACGATTATTGGCGCCTGTCGTGGGATAATGTTTAGCGAAAGTCGAGTGGTCGTTCTATCGAGTGGTCTGTCAGAAGCGGGTTGTTGTGGCACTGCGCGAAGCATCCGTCCCTTTATTTGTGCCTTTTTGCCCGCGCGGCTGGGTTGACAGTTCGGCACCATCAGTCTCGAGATCACTTCAAACTGGAAATATCTTATTGCACGAAATAATCCCGCTCTGAATAAGGATCTCAACAATACTGAGATTTATGCATTGGCAGTTGATAATTGCAAGTAGTCTTTCCTATTTTGGATACATAATATTGATTGATGCTGGATATCGCAGCGGTGCGTGCTGCGCAGTAGCAAGTGCTGCGCGCGCGTTATACAATGTGCCGCGGTGGTACTGGTACTTGTACCATACTGGTATAGATTTCGCGGTATATTCGTCAACAATATCAAATGAAATACAGTACCCGTGTTCTTTACTTGCGTACTTATTTGGTAAGCTTGATGCTGACCTCCGCGCTTCGGCGTCCCTTGGCACGCCCTCGGTTCCGTCGGTCCATGACTAATAATATTCCTTCGCTTTGGAGGATGGGGGTCGGTTGGCACCGATGGCGGTCGAATAGGTTGATCGTTTGGCTACTTTGGTGGTTGTTCGTTGACTCCCACCACTCCCATGTATGCATGGGTGTTGTGGACTCTCGTTCATTGCGTTTCGAAATCTATGCATTATCCAACGCCGATATGTTAAGTTTCCTCCCGCCGATTTTTGGGTGATGTGCGTCGTGAATTCGTCCAACGCCTTTCCGTGGTTCTTCATGGCACTTTGGGAATTGGGATGCTATCTTCGTGACGCTTTGCATGAGGGTAGTGCTCATGCTTTTGCATGCCTTCCCGTCCTTTGGGGTTAGGCATTGAAATTGAAATTGTTTACAACATGTACCGTATGCGCCGGTTTACACCAAATACCGTATGCGCCGGTTGATGTCCCTGGGCCCTCCCAACTATGCCATACAAGAAGCTTACAAGTCAGGGCTAGACCGTTAACCACCTAAATCCATCCTCTCCAAGGGTGTTCGGGGGTTTTACTCACCGGGGAGTGTGCAATGCGAGGTGGGGGCAGCGTGCAATTAGGGACGTGCGAAGGTGCAGTGTGTGGAGGCGCGGCGAGAGGTCGTGCGGGACTTGATGCGGTATATGAGTAGGAGATGATGAAGCCATTGGACAGTGTGCGTGTGGAGTTGTGCAAGGATGCGAGACGTGTCGAGTCGTGCTTTGGAGATGAGTTTTTCAGGAGGGTATGTGCGGGCGGTAAGTAGGGAGGTGAGACTTGTGATGGTGGATGAGTGCGGTGTACCCGTGCGGCTCATGACGATGGGGGGGGTTAGGCATATGTGGTAAGCCTCCGCATCAAACATCGATGTATTCATTGCATCATGATGCGTCTGCCGCATCATCCGCATCAATGCGTCCATGAATTAGTGCTCAATTTAATCAATGCGTCCACGAATTAGTGCCCCATTTAATCAATGCGTCCATGAATTAGTGGCCCATTTAATCAATGCGTCCATGAATTAGTGGCCTATATAATCAATGCGTCCATGAATTAGTGGCCTATATAATCAATGCGTCCATGAATTAGTGCCCCATATAATCAATGCGTCCATGAATTAGTGCCCCATATAATCAATGCGTCCATGAATTAGTGGCCTATATAATCAATGCGTCCATGAATTAGTGCCACATATAATCAATGCACAACGAATTACCTGTACATTTACAGAACATACCGCCCGCATCGATGCATCTTGCATTTTATATTTTTCTGGTATTGCCACGCTACATTTGTTTCCAATAACACCATGTACATGTACAAGGTACGGAGACGGCTATGAAGAAATGAAATTGACGACGACATTTTTCAAATATTGACTCCTGCCGTACGGGTAGCTGTCACGCACATTGCGACATCTAGGACACGTGTTTACCGCCAAAATCGACGATACGGAATGGGAGTTGCCTCGACAAACGTGATCTGTGGTCGTGAAGCGTTGCCGTAACGTCCGCCCTATCCATCAGAGAACGTGGACTCTGAAATGTCTTGCACACAAGTGCTTGCGCCGTGCGATGTGAGCCAATTTCAAATTGACGGTCGATATTGAATGATATTTGATTCAAGATTGTTTGCGTGTCATCCCCGACTCCCAAAGTTCGTCCGCAAAATGTACTAGCCTCGCCAAATTTATGGTCAGATTGATTTGAATCTAGAGGTTTGCATATCCAATATCATGTGTACGGGACAGTAACTCTAGCGGTTACTGTTACCGTTAATTAACGGCGCGTCCCACCTGCAGGGCAACCACCTTGCCCGAGCAGTTAGACGCAGCCAACGACCAACGACTTCCCCAACGGTCAGCTCTAGCTAGCCCGTGCCTTATAAGCCGTAGCTAGCCACGAGCCTAGGCACTCTCTGCTTTCGCGCTCAGCCAATCTAGGCTTCGCGCGAATGCAGTCTCGACTCTAGTAGTCGAGTAGGGTGTCAATCTTACTTTCGTCCCATGCGCACTCGAGCGTCACGCGACACCTCCCCTCGTTCAGCTACAGCGTTCCCCAATATGCAGCCCGAGCAGTCTACATCCGCCGCAGCGGCCGACCCTCACGCTACCTCAATCGAACAACGCACAGCCGAACAGATTCGTACGGCAGTTTTGGCATCGGAACAACGGATAACGGAACAGTTTTTGGCGGCTAACGCTGCCTTACTCGCCCAGCTCCGAGAGACGACAACCATCCCTGCTGCTACCAATCAACAGCAGTCCATTCCCACCGACGCGACCACAGCGACGGAGGGTGGTAAGGCGGCCCCCGAGCCACCTATCGACCTGCTCGACGACGAACCCGATCCCTCCGCGACCGATTTCGTCGACTTCACCTACTACGGCGAAGTCATCCCGGCCGGCCTCGAACGTCCCCCTCGTGACGTCGAAGAGCCCCGTCTGTGGACCCTCACAGACGATACCGCCCGTACTCTAAGCGACAAGCGCACCCAAGCCGCCTACGACGAGTACTTACACATCGGGTGCTATGCCTTCTTCGACAGCTGCGCCAACGCAGCAATTGGCGAGGCTCCGGACACGCTGTCACAAGGCCCACCTCTATCGGCAGAGCAGACGGCAGCGATTACCCTCATCCGAGCGGGTCATCGCACCCACATGGCGACGGAGGAGGCCGCCCGTACTAGATTGGGCTTCCTCCGCCTCACCAAGGGCGGACAAACGAGCACAGATGCGGACCGCGTCTTTGCCGAATTGGCCCACGAGCGCTTTTGCCGACCGCGCCCTACCGCGGTCTCCGGCACATTGGATGCGCTTCGACAAGCGTTCGTCGACCGCACGCTGGAGGTCAGCCTACACGCCGCCAGCAAGGCCGCCGCCGGTGCTGCCTTCGCCAAAGTCACCCCGGACAGGCCCCCCGGTCCCGACGCACGAGCCCGCAAGGCCGCCGCCGACAAACGCAAAGCCACAGCAGCAGCAGCAGCGGCAGCCCGCGCCACCGCGCCTCCCAAGCCGACCGACTCGGCTAAACCGACCAAGAAATGACGGTGTGGCCCGCCGCACCGATTCCTGCTCCCCGACATCTTCCTACATGCGCCACCGCGTGCGTCGAAGATGGCGGGAGTGGGAGCGCATCGGCGCGAGCGGCCAAGTCCTAAATTGGATCCGCCATGGCGTCCGGGTAAAATTCAAGCACGGCCTACGCCCCAAGCCCTTCAACCACGGCGTCTCTATGCTCGACGCGACGCCGGCCCAACTCGAGTTTCTAAACTCGGAGCTTCCCCGTTTCGAGGCTTGCGGTGCGTGGGAACGAGCGGACAACCCTCGCTACGTTTCCCGGATGTTTCTAGTTCCAAAACCCGGGTGCAACCAATGGCGTTTGATTATCGACCTCCGAGAACTCAACCGTTATTGCTCGACTTTCACCATGACATGCGAGACGCTCAAGCACCTACGTCACCTCTCGCGTCCGGGCGACTACTTCGTCTCCCTCGACCTTGCCGACGGGTACTACACCCTTGGCATCCGGGAGGAAGACCGCGACTTCTTCACGGTCAACTACCGCGGCACGCTATGGCGCCTAGCCTGCCTTCCCATGGGCTGGTCGGGCTCGGCTTACTACTTTTGCAAGCTAACCCAGGTGTTCACGAACCACCTACGACGCCCTCCGCAACCTATGCCAGCGACTACCCCCCTCCACAGTCGCCGCCCTACAAAGCGCTTCCTCCGAAACGCGCGATGGCGAGGGACCCGGCTACTCCCCTACATGGACGACTTCCTTTTCCTCGCCGACTCCTACGCGGACGCCCTCCTACTACGAGAGCGTGTCCAAGCCCTCCTCGACACCCTCGGCCTCGAACGCAACCCCAAGAAAGGCGTTTGGACGCCGACTCAAGTCGGCGACCACTTGGGATTAACGGTCGACCTCCAACACGGCATGTTTCGCGCCCCTCCCACAAAGCTCCACCAGCTCGCGCAACAAGCCTCTTCCCTACTCGGACGGGCGGCTTCCAACGCCCGGTGGCTTCCTACACGCCACCTTGCGGCGTTCGCCGGAAAAGCGCAGTTCCTCTACCTCGCAATCGCACCCGCGCGCTTCTTCTTGCGCGAACTCCACGACGTGCTAGCCACACGGGTTGGATGGGGCGGACGCGTCCGACTCACCCACCAATTACGCCGAGACCTCGAGTGGTGGCGCACGGTCCCCACTCAGCACAACGGCCGGTCCATCTACAAACCTATCGAGACCGCCTACCTCCACGCCGACTCGAGCGCTTACGGTTGGGGTGCCGTTCTAAACGAGGACTCCAACTATCAAGCCCGGGGTTTTTGGGACGCTACCGACCGCCAACAACACATCACGTGGAAAGAACTTCGAGCAGTGCGACACGCGGTGGAATCCTTTCTCCCCCAACTCCAAGGCCGGCAAGTCCTCCTACACGAGGACAACACGGCGGTAGTCGCCGCCCTCACCAAGCTCACCTCGCGCTCTCCCGCCATGATGGCCGAACTCCGTCGCCTATGGTACCTCCTCGACAGCAACGACATCAACATCCGACCGCGCTACATCCGCTCGGCGGCGAATATATGGGCCGACAAGCTCAGCCGCGAGCTGGACTACGAGGACTGGCAGCTCAACCCTCGTGTATTCTCCCACCTGCAACGCCGGTGGGGGCCGCACACTATCGACCGTTTCGCGTCTATGCTCAACGCGCAACTTCCCCGCTTCAACGCCCGCTGGCGCGACCCACTGTGCGAGGACGTCGACTCCCTACGCCTGTCCGACGACGCGTGGCGCCGAGAAAACAACTACTGCAACCCCCCCTGGTCTGCCCTCCCCGCCCTCGCGGCGAAACTCGCCCAAGCCCGAGCCTCTGCCACGGTCATCGCCCCCTTTTGGCCCAACAAACCGTGGTACCACGCGTTCACTCGATTGGCCACCGAAACACTACACTTCCCAGCGGCGCGGGACCTATTCTTTCCCGGCAGGCGCGGCAAGCCCGAGGGGGTCGGACCTCCCGCGTGGAGCATCGTGGCCTTTCGTCTCTAACCCCTTCGTGGCTCTACACCCGACGCGGCGCGATTGGGCGGGCGCTACGCCCGGTACAATTAAACGCCCCTGTACAGCGCGGGCCGGCTCTGCGTACAGGACAGCCCCGCTACGGCCTGCGCCTCGAAGCAGCACAGGCGCCCTGGTCCGCCTCTCTAGCTGAAACTTTCCATAACCTCCTAGGTTCGGACAAGCTAGGGGCTACGGCGGTTGCCCTACTCAGGAGTTCCCTAGCGCCCTCGACGTACTCCAGCTACGGGAGCGCGCTGCGGCAATTTTTTCCTTTTTGCACAGAGGAAAATATCGCCCCCCTACAGGCCACTCCCGCTACCATGGTCCGCTACACCGCGTGGCTAGCCCTTCTCGGCACGGTCGCCGCAAGCTCCCTGCAGCCCTACTTCTCGGCCGTAAACAAGTTCTTTCGAGACCACCAACGCCAGCCCATTGCTGTGGGCGACCTCCTGGCGGACGCCCGGCGTGGCTTCGAAATCCTGCAACACCGCCTCATCCCCGCCACCACGCGCCTTCCGTTACCCGCGCCCGTCGCCCTCACCATCCTAGAGGCCGCCGACACGCTACACCTCACCCTCCCGTGGACACCTGCAGCGTTCTCCCAACTGCAACGTTTTCGCGCCTGCCTCGCGGTGTGCGTCAATTACACCTTTTTCTGCCGGGCCGAAACTGGCGCCCGTTGTCAGACAGGCGACCTAGTGGTTGACCGACCCTCGCAGCAAATCTGCCTCTTCGTTAGGAAATCTAAAGGCGACCAGCGCCGCGACGCCAGCGACAAACTGGTTATCGCTATCCCTATCTCCGCTAACCCTGTCCTAGCGGACCTGCTCGACTACTACACAGAGCAGCGCGCGGCTTTCTGCAACAAGTTCTACAAAAAACCACCCCCGCTCGCCTTCTGGAGCTTCTCACCTACAGAACCCTCCGCTGATTGGGGTGCCTCGTCCACCGTCTCCACCTGGCTCTCCCTCGCCCTCCTCACAGTCCGCTCGTCCGCGCCCGCCGGCTTTCAATGGACGTCGCACAGCCTACGGAAAGGCGCGGCGTCCGCTGCCAGCTGCATCGGCGCGCCCCTCCCCGTAATCAAATTTATGGGTGGCTGGGCCAAGAACAGCTCTGTGACAGAAGGCAAATATATTGACCCAACCATGACCCCATCACCTGCTGCTTGGCGGTTCTTCGGCTGGCTCACTCCGTCCCCCCCACAACACTAATTCTGGCTGTGCAAGCCTTTGGCTTTAGGTTACTGGCAAACGTGCCCTAGGGTAAATGGTCAGATTGATTTGAATCTAGAGGTTTGCATATCCAATATCATGTGTACGGGACAGTAACTCTAGCGGTTACTGTTACCGTTAATTAACGGCGCGTCCCACCTGCAGGGCAACCACCTTGCCCGAGCAGTTAGACGCAGCCAACGACCAACGACTTCCCCAACGGTCAGCTCTAGCTAGCCCGTGCCTTATAAGCCGTAGCTAGCCACGAGCCTAGGCACTCTCTGCTTTCGCGCTCAGCCAATCTAGGCTTCGCGCGAACCCACCCACCCATCCCTATAATCCTGCGCTAATTGACCCCCAGACCCTGTCTGTGGGCGTCTTTTAGCCAAATTGTAAGCAAGCTGACATCTTTGGCAAACGTGCCCTAGGGTAAATCATAATAAAAGCAAATGAACAACCGTCCGTGCAAACCATTATCACCCCGCGCCCTCCCCCGCCAACAGTCCCTACCGGTCGTACCGCGGTTTGAAAAAGCTGCGACTGTGCTTTGGCATTGTCGCCACCGACATGAATTGCCTTCACGGCGGTGAGCGAAACTCCAAACCGGACCCGAAGACATGGTGCGCACCCCTATTGGCCTATTAACGGCCACTTCGATGCTCACGCTGCTAAGGCCTCCTACGTTTTTGAAGTTATGTTGTCTGAGGTTTTCCGCTTGGGGGTCACGCAGTACGAAATAAGAAGGGAAGGTCTACCGACCGGGAACGGTACACCAGAGGATGCTCCCCACCTGCAAGATGCGGCGAGCCAAGCCGCCATACAATCCCAGCAGAATTAGTACTTCTAAGTGGACGAGCACGGAAATATGGAAGATTTTGAGATGCAGCGGGGGATGCTCTTCCGCAGCCGTTGACTACCCTTCCGAAGCCCAAAGCTCCAGTCGGCGACGGCGGGTCGCCATCCGGCGCTCCCATCATCGCCAACGCGTACGCGGGCGAGATAAAAGAGGTGACGCTAGCCCGTATTCCACATGCTTTATCCCATTTTATACTTAATGATTATTAGACGGATAAAGGAGCAAGGGTCGCAGAGTGATAGTATTGCCACCATAACTTGCTGGCCTGCAACACCACCAACCTAATGTACCGTCGTTTTGACTACTTAGCTCACGACGCTTAAAAATCGCGGTGGGCGGCCACGTTTTGTGTTCTTTTCCGCGTTTTGCCAATCCTTTCCATCGTCTTATTGTATGTATTCGCTGTCTATCCGACGTTCCGTGTCGTTTAATATTACACCCTCGTCCCCGTATACGTCTTGTCGCGTCGTGTGCGCCCATCGACAATGTCTGCGTGCTGCTTTTCTGTATTTGGTTTCATAGGAGGGAAATCTAACAAGCGTCAAGCATGTTGCTAAGGTCGATACCTCGTATTAAGCCACAGCTCGCTGAGCATCGCAACCGACTTAACCATATGTGTACGAAGTGGTTAGCGAAGTCGAATAGGACGTGTTCTCTACCCGAAAGGGAGACACCTCATATGTCATATATCGCTGCACGTACCCTTAGCGGAGGCCGTTACTCATGGGGTGCCATAGTATAAAGGATATGCATGCGTTGGCTATCAAATCACTACCTGTTATTATGGCGGCTTGTTTAGTCCCGCCATGAATCTGTTTCCGGAACATTTTTTGTCTTTTGAACCATTTCTCATCCTGTGCAGGACTCAATTGCCTTCAATCAGAAGGAATATTGTGTCGGGCCCTGCAAAGCAGCCGATATTTGGGGAGAAACCAGCCCACTGGTAAGCGTGATGGGCTATTGGGTTGACAATTGTTTTGTGCTTCATGAGAAACTGCTGATGAGCCTTCACCGAGGTAAGGTCACACAAAAATCGATTTTTTCAATTTAGTGCGGGTTTAAGTCATGTACATGCTGATAATACAAATAGCTGATAATCATGCACTCGCCCTTATTGATGGATAGATCGAAAGGACATTTATGTTCAGCTTTGTTATGTATATTGTGTGACGTCGATATTTTGCAACATGCACACACACACACACACACACATACTCTCACACACACACACACACACACACACACACACACACACATACTCTCTCACACACACACACACACACACACACACACATACTCTCACACACACACACACACACAAAAACACACACACTCGCGCAAGCACATAAACACACACACACACACACACACACACTGATTCAATTCTGATCGTGTGTATTTGAAATACATCACATTACCACCGAGCATGACAACAGTATCCTTACCACCCTTTGACCATCCAATACATCAATTACGCTCAACCAACTGATGTAAATTACTGACACCGCACTAATTTTGAAATGTGATTGCAACGCAGAGGATGAAGCTCACGTGAACAAGTGTCTTCGAAGGGTTCTCAAGAGGCGTCTCGTGGTGTTTCAGAATTGAGCATAGAAAGTGTATTAGACTATTAGGGCAATTAATAGAGGTTGTAAGCGAATGTGTCGTGGTTTACCGCACTACAATATTCGGGGCGCATAATCTGCACAACTTCAGATTACATTTCAGAGCATGTACATGCATTTCTGAATATACACATGCATCCCATAATTATCCACACCTCTATCTTTATTGCACGTACACTCCGCACACACTGATTGTCTCTTTTGCAAGCAAAAGAATATGGTTTATATTCCCGATGATCCCAATTGAGCGGCTAGTCGGCGGGTCACTCCGTTGCAGCCAAGACAACCTGGAGAGGGTTAAACTCACAACCTGGAGAGGGTTATACTCGTGGGCGGGCCAGTCTAGGCGGCCGTTGTCAAGAGGGGGAGGGAACAAAAATTGGTCAAAACTTTAACAAACTTGTATGGGACGTCCCATACAATATTTGACTCACTTCAATGTTCTAGACAAACTCATGTAATTTAAAAAATCCACCCAGAATTAACATTTTGCCAACATACCGATGCGCAGGATGCATCAATGCATTCGCCCCGCATCACCTGCATCAATGCGTCCATGAATTAGTGCTGAATTTAATCAATGCGTCCATGAATTAGTGCTGAATTTAATCAATGCATCCATGAATTAGTGCCCTGTTTAATCAATGCGTCCATGAATTACTGCCCCATTTAATCAATGCGTCCATGAATTAGTGCTGAATTTAATCAATGCATCCATGAATTAGTGCCATGTTTAATCAATGCGTCCATGAATTACTGCCCCATTTAATCAATGCGTCCATGAATTACTGCCCCATTTAATCAATGCGTCCATGAATTAGCAATTGAATTAAAATTTTGATGCATCATTTTTTGATGCATTGCAGTTGATGCTTGATCTTTAATTTTTTTGGGCGATGCGGAGGCTTAATATGTGGCTCTTTTTCCATTGTCATTTTCTTGGTGGCTTCGTTTCGTTGTAAGAAAGGAATTTGTTTCAAATACAATAAGGTTACTATAACTACCATCTTGAAGCACTAAGGACCATCATATATATGTAGAAAATAATATCAGGAACGCGACCCCCCTTGTTGCCGCCTACCCCTCACTTGCTACCCTCACGATGCCTTCGCAATTGAAATTGAAATTGAAATTGTTTACAACATGTACCGGGTAAAACCGGTTGTTATCTATGGGTACTCCCAGCTATGCAATTAAGGAAACTTATAAGCCGGGGCTGGACCCTGAACCGCCTTAGTCCAATCTCTATAGAGTGAGTTGGGGGGTTTTACTCCCCCCCGGGGAGTTGAATACGCGTGGGGGTGGCAGCTATCGGTCAAGGGTAACAAGTGCGTGTGTGGGAGGAAGAGGTGCGGCGTGTTGTCGTGCGTGATTTGATTCGGTAAACGAGTAGGAGGTGATGTAACCATTGAACAACGTCTAAGTGGAATTGTGAAAGGATGCGTGCGATGTCGGTCGTGTTTTCGTGATGGGTTTATCAAGAGGGTCGGTGCGGAGGGTAAGGAGGAATGTGAGACTGGCAATTGTGGATGTGTGAGGGGTGCATGTGCGGCTCATGACGATGGGGAGTGTGTCGACTTCGGTACATGGTTAGTGCCGTGAATAACATTGGTTGGGGGTGTGCATTTATCGCGAATGAGCTGTGCGGTGTGTCAGAGGTTGCGGTCACTGCAAAAAAAATCATTCCCCTATCTTTATCTTTTTAATCGACGAGTAGCGACGACGGCCGTTCGTGTGTCCGACGTATCTAGGTTCGAGGAGCTGGATGAAGTCGGGTTTGCGAGCAAGTGGTCATACTGCGGAGGGTAGTATATCTTCATGTAGGATGGCGGGGCATGAGGTGAGGGACTTGGGTGAGAGGCCTTCGTCGGTACCAGCGAGACGAGTGGGCATGTCGATGGGATGGGGGGGCCGGTAGTCATGAGGGGTGTAGATGAGAATCGGGGAGGTGAATGATTTGACGGGTTTGTTACCAAAGTCTGCGGTGATCGTCTCCCATCGGCCTCCGTTGTGGCGTTCCATGAGGGAGAGGAGGAGTTGCATCGCGATGATGTCGCGGTCTTGTCTAAGGCCTTACACAGTGGTGTAGTTACCAGACATGTGATTGTTGTTGGTGAATGAACCACACATAAGGCAGCGCAGGGTGGTATTGTGTGAGAGGAGGCGGGTGTTGTGTACTCACCACAAGAATTCCTGTTTGTGTGTGCACTTGACATCGGCTAGCGATGTGTTTTGGTGGAAAATGAGGGTCATACCGTCCGCAACGGCGCGGGCGAGGAGGGCGCCGTGTTTGGTGGTATGTTAAAGGGATGTATGAGTGTGTTCACAGCGCAGTTTTAGGCCCGATTTTGATACATTTTGATATACGCGTATGCTGTTGCACACCTGACGTTGCTTCCGTCGCCAATCAACACCCCAAACCCTGTCAATAGCCCAATAGGGTATGAGAGAGGACAAACGGACGGTGTGCGAGCAAAAGGCGGCCGTGTTGGTCGCGGGTGGTGCTCAATTGGCGGTGCAGTGGGTCTAGGCCGTGCTGCAGTATTTTCCGGCGTGTAGAGTGATAGGCGACACGTGCATCACGGTCAAGCCAAACATTTATATGGCAGACTTTAAGTCTAAAAAGCAACGAAGGACAGATTGCAAGGAAGTGCGGGAGCTTGTTGTGGCTGCGGAAGCGTCGGCTATAAGCAGCGGGGCGCAGTGCGACGACACGCGGGCGCGGGTGCGGATGCGCTATTTTGTCGAGTTTTGCCTTGTAGACATGGCGCATTAACAAGTGCTACCTCCCCAAACACACATACTCATATCCCGCAGGTAGGAAAACCTTTCAAAAGCGCCCGAAATGGTTTTTCAGACCATTATAGAATATTAAAGCTACATAGCTTAATGTTTGTCTCGTATCGGATAGAAGTAGGGACAGACACGCAACCGATGTCGGAGCCGCACGTCGGGCCGGAAATAGGCTTGCATCGTTGTCACACATTATAGCTATACACATTCGCCCTGCCCGAACTTTGAATCCGACCACCATCGCGAAAGTTGATGACAACATGCATGTAATCCATTCGATAGGAGTAGGTTTCACGGAAGCCCGACAGCGCCAAACACAATGACCACATAGGTGTCGTGAGTAGAACTTAGTGGTGAGAAGCTACTAAGAAGACATCCATACTTTTCCGGTGCGCCGGTAAAGGGCATGCCTAATACGCTAAAGGTCGCGGGTTCGAAACCCGGTGAGTCCGATCTTGGTATTTGGGCGTGTGACGGCCCATGATGAACCCCCACCTTCCACATAGGTTTTGGAGCCGGGCTGCGGTCCGGGGAGAGTCCGGGGGGGGGGGGGGGGGGGGGGGCGTGGTAATGTCGTGAGTAGAACTTAGTGGTGAGAAGCCACTAAGAAAACATCCATAGTTTTCCAATGCGCCGGTAAAGCGCATGCCTAATACGTGAAAGGTCGCGGGTTCGAAACTCGGTGAGTCCGATCTTGGTATTTGGGCGTGTGACGGCCCATGATGAACCCCCACCTTCCACATAGAGCAGAAACACTACAACAAATATAGTTATCAGCCACCATTATTCTCACAACCATAAGCCGCCACCACATCAGCAACGGCAGCAACAACAATGGCAGCAAATTGTCAACAGTAATACAAGTAGCAACATCCAAAGCATGAGGAATAGCAACCATAAGCAAACACACACACCCGCACGCCCACACACACACACACACACACACGTACAACAACAACAAATGTATATCACTGTCAACTGATAGTAGCAACCAATGACATCAGACACGCACATACACACACACGCCCGCGCGCGCACACACACACATTAACTAACAACCATGTATCACCATCAACTGGGAGTAGCAACCAGATCTCACCCACACACTCAAGCACACACTCACACACACACACACACACACACACACACACACACACACACACACACACACACACAGCACACACACACGCACGCACGCACACACACACACATACACACACACACACACACATACACACACATACACACACGCACACACACACCTACACACACACACACACACACACACACACACACACACACACACACACACACACACACACACTGACACACATTAATGACAACAAAATTGAAATTGAAATTGTTTACAACATGTACCGTATGCGCCGGTTTACAACAATTACCGTATTCGCCGGTTGCTGTCCCTGGGCCCTCCCAACTATGCCATACAAGAAGCTTACAAGTCAGTGCTAGACCGTTAACCACCTAAATCCAACCTCTCCAAGGGTGTTCGGGGGTTTTACTCACCCCCGGGGAGTGTGCGATGCGAGGTGATGGCGGCGTGCAATTAGGGACGTGCGAAGGTGCAGTGTGTGGAGGCGCGGCGAGAGGTCGTGCGGGATTTGATGCGGTATACAAGTAGGAGATGATGAAGCCATTGGACAGTGTGCGTGTGGAGTATTAGTGACAACTACTACATATCACCGCCATCAACCGACAGTAGCAACCAATGACATCACACCCACACACAGTCACACACACACAAACACACAAATACACACACACACACACACACATACACAGTGTGTAAAAATTGAGGGAGCGATAAGGAATGCTCACACTCACTGAGTGACACTGCATGTCATCTCACCCTCAGCAAGTGCCTAGCACTTGCGTATCATAGGACACGCACTAACATTGTGGTGATCACACGCCAACGTTTTTTCTGAGCCTTTAGATGCTATCTGACGCTCAACAAATTGCCACTATCAACAGCATAATCCACTGTGTTGCTCATGGGCTTATCATCTTATAGTGCTGAGACACAATAGTATTATCACGCTGTTACCCGACCAACATTGCTGTGTAGCAACTAGATTACCACACAAAACTATGTCTCGCAACACTCCCCCTCGCTACGCAGGCAAACCCATGATAGCATTGCACAACTTACCGTTGCCTTGCACTCACTTATGGCTTGGCTAGCACATCCGCAAGCACGTTCTCCGTCGCACAATATTGCGCCTCAACGTCTCCGCTCTCCACCTTCTCCCGACGGAAGTGGTACCTCACGTCCATGTGCTTGCTGCGTCTAGTCGTCATGCTATTCTTGCTGAGTGCGATACAACTGTGGTTGTCCTCGTGAATGGTGATGGGAGACCGGAAGTCTTGGTGAAACTCATGGAGTAGTTGCTTCAAAACATCGCCTCCTGAGTGGCCGCAGTCAGCGCCATATACTCTGCCTCCGCTGTCGACAGCGCCACAGTTTGTTGCCGCTGACTTTTCTAACTCACCGCTGCACCGTTAAGCATGAATACATACCCCGTGCGAGAGCGCCGCTCGCCAATATCACTCGCGTAGTCAGAATCTGACCATCCTACCACCTTTGTTGAAGGTGCGCCACCGTACATCAACATCGAATCTGCGGTTTCCTTGAGGTCGCGGAGCACCCTCTTGGCTTGCTCCCAATGTGAGTGAGAGGGGTCGGACATGAACCTACTAAGGTGGCTAACAACCACGGTAATGTCGGGCTGGGTGCTTACGGAAGCGTACAACAAGCTACCGATCAAGCTTTGGTACGGCACTAGACCGGGAGGCACCTTTGATGTCGACGTCTCCACACAATTGCTCAAAGCATCGACCGCCATAGGTGAGCCCACTGACTTGTAGTCCATAATGTTGAAGCGCTCCAGCATATCTAAGTCGTATTGTCGCTGTCCAATCCTGATGATGCGGTTGCCACGATCACGCTCGACTGTCATACCAAGCAACCAAGACACTGGACCGAGGTCTCGCACGTTGAACCTTTCGCCGAACGCCGACTTGAACCCAACGATGAAGCTGCCCGCTGGTCCGACGATGATGCAGTCGTCCACGTACATCGCCAAGACATAAAACTCACCTTCTTTGATGAAGACGTAAATGCCGGAATCCACCTTGGATTGGCTGAAGCCATACTCCTCTAGCCATGCTATGATTGTCGTATTCCAGTTCCTAGGAGCTTGTTTGAGGCCATACAATGATTTCATCAACAAGCACACTCGCTCCCCTCCATTGATGTCGGTGTGACAGAATCCTTCCGGCTGCCTCATGTATATTTCCTCCTCGATATCGGCCTCCAAGAATGCCGTCACCACATCAAGCTGCTCCACCTCCCAATCATTGTAAGCAGTAAGCGCGAGCAACGTATGAATAGAAATCACCCTCACTGTGGGAGAGAAGGTCTCGTGGTTGTCCTCACCCTTCTCCTGAGTAAACCCGCGAGCCACAAGTCTTGCTTTGTACCTTGTTATCTGCCCATTGGCATTGCGCTTCAGCTTGAACACCCACTTGGAATTCACGAGTTTGCGGTCGGCGGGACAAGGGACCAGTATCCGGGTTTTCCAAGATACAACGGGTGAGTCGTACTCGCTCTTGATAGGTGCCTCCCACTCCCCGACTTGGGACTCCTCAGCGCTTGCTTGTATGCCACATGCTCTTGAACAATCGGGCTGCTGGTTGGCTTGATAGCTGCGGTACTTCTTGCAATCCATCCATATCCCGGAGCGCTCGTTGAGCGGAGATTGTACCTTGGACGGGGTACGCATTGTTGTGATGAGGCACTGGATCGAAGATTAAACCTTGGACGTGGAGTCTGTTAGCACTAGCATCCCGTTGCCTAGTGCTTATGTACAAGGTAGCTATTTGTCATCCTAGTGCTTAGTGTTATGATATTAGCGGTACTCTATTCCTTATATTAGTGGCGGCCGGCCGGCCCTGCCGGTGCCTTCGCCGGCCGCCATCTCACTTCTCTCACTTCTCTAGTCACCACAGCCGCCCCCCTTGTGGGGCCGGCACGACCTACGTGTAATTATCCGTTCCCAACTCTAACAGGTTATGGGCCCTCTACCAAGTTGCACTAGAGAAGAGCGTGTGTGAAGCGCTCGGCGCCACGCTAGTCCTACCTACTCCCACGTAAAAAAAAGTAGAGCGTGTGTAAAGCGCTCGGCGCCACGCTAGTAATTCATCGTCCGACCGACACGACGCTTCGCCTTCGAGCCGGTTGTCCGCGACTAACCTACCATCTCTCACGTAAAAAGCAGAAGAGCGCGTGTAAAGCATTGGATCCCCTCGCTCGTACCCCTTTATGCGTTTGCCACGGACACCTTTCGAAAGCTACAAGTCGACATAAGTGAGCGCGTCAACTTGCTTCACTTCGCGAAGCTCGCTCCCACGTTTTCTAACCGCGCTCGGCCACAGTCTAGGCGGTTTGCATCTCGTCTCGGCCACGGGACCCTTGCGTTTTTGGCTTCGGACCCGCCTGCTTCGGGTCGCCCATGCGAGCCTTGTGACAAGTTCCCTGAGCACTACGACGCCCTTTTCCGCGTCGCGGTATGTCGTATCTTCGGTCTACCCTCATCCCGCATCCACTCCATTCTACGCTCCCCCATTGCTTTTGCTTATGTCCTTCTCTCGATTCAAGCTATGCGGGGTGCGTTCGCGTCGGCGGGTGTTGACATGTCGGATAATGTGTGGACCACTCCTTTTGTTGGCCAAATAGCTCGATGCAGCGGAGATGCTTCGGTCCACACCGCTTAGTCTTGGTTAGTGACGGCCCTTGCGGAAATCATCTCCGAGGCTCGTGGCGGACTAGGGGTAAACGTCGAGGTTCTCACATATCCCACGATGTTAGTTCAAGTCCCCAACGGCATCGTGTTGTAAGTAATACCGCATACGTATTAGTTGCAGATAGCTACTGTAAGCTATTCTAGATATGATTAGTACATGTCTAGATCGGACATACCGATAAACTGTTTGACTCGGTACAGAGCTGTCGCTAGGCTACAGCTCTCACACTTCTGTTGTCCCGACACCACGCTTGTAGGCTGGTTGTCGCCGTAACTGTTCCGTTTGCGGGACTGTGACTGTAACTACGTTTGCGTACGTTATCTTCCACACTAACTGTGTTTGCATGGTTCAATAGGTTATGGGCCCCCGCCTCACGTCACTCACGCGCGACAACCTGGTTCGGCGAGTTGCGATCGACAGCTCTCCCGCAGAAGGCAAGTTTCTATAGACACCTAGTACTTTCAACTTGTAGTCGGCGGTATCGCCAGTATAAACTGCGATTTTTAAAACCCGCCACCACCCTCTTAAGCCAGCCACCCGCCGGAGATAGCCAGCCAACCACACCGACGCACTCGTCGTGTGTGGACAGGGTGCACACAGGTCCAAGCTGGAGAACGGGGGGGTGCACTGTCGGGTGAATACGCATCCACAGGTTGCACGCTAGCCGTAGCTTACCTTTTTTATTTTCATATTAGCTTATCGACTAGGCCATCAGCGCAGCGCTCCACATGTCCTGGCCTTGGCCTCGACTTGTGCCCCACACTTGGTGGAGGATACAGAAAAGGTGCTCTGAGACACCCCGGGGCTACAGGCCGAGGGGTCGGCGGGCATCAGGCCGTCTCTTTGCATACCGCTGTTAGGCACGAGTCCGGCTAGCGGTTTTTACCGCTGCCTGTTTTTTCTTCCAGCTCTTTCTTTTTTGCCCTCTGTCGAAATGGCGCAGAAAAACCCGTCTGTTTCACCTGTTGGTTCCCCTGAGTCAGGCTCTCAGCAGAGCATTGTCCATACTACCCAGGGTGTTCTCGAGCTGCTACGTGTGCAACTGACGCGCCTTGACGCGTATCTCGACTCGCGGTCGGCCGCCATTGCTGCTCTTCCTGCTGCGGGTGCTAATCCGCACCCCCCTGTCGCTCAGCGCCGCCACGTCGCTCACCTCGCACACTTTCCGGAGGGCCACCACGTGCACACCCTCCCCCTCGAACACCCCCCGGATCCTCTCGTGCTGCTCGTTGCGCAAGTGGCGCACTTGACAGCTCTTTTCGACTCGCAGTCGGCCGAGGATGTTGTTGCTGCTGCGAGTGCTATTCCGCACCCCGATGCGCACCGCGAGCCCTCGCGCCCCGAACTCGTAGGTGAACACTTGCAACCACCCCCCCAATACCCCCCGGCTGATTCTATCCTACACAGCGACCCCTCCCATCACGACATCGCGGTTGAACAACTCCCGCCACCCCCCCCCCCCCACCCCCCCGTTGGATATGCCCCTCACCACCCCATACCTCTCATCCCGGAGGCGCCCTTTCACGGCGTCCCCCCCTCCCGTGACCACCCGAATTCGTACTCCCCGCCGTCCACAATGGCTGGCCGCTCTCCATTTCCCGGTGGCCCACCTCTACTCTTCCATGGACATCACTCTTCCCCAGCCAAGCGTGGCGACTACACCCCCCGTGGCCGTCGTCGCCCCACCGTTGACCCCATAGTCATAGGGCGACCGACACACGCAACCCCCGACTTTGACCCAGACGTCCACCCCAGTCTCTTGGGCAACCCCCACTACGCCCCCGTCTGCACGCGCCCCGCTGTCTCCCCGGTCTTGCGCATCCTTGGCTCCGCCCAAGCCTCACCCACAGAGGCACATTGGCGCGCTCTGCAAAAGGTCCTCCGCTCCCTTCATGGCACCATTCACATGCGCCTGACGTTGGGGGGGGGGCCTGGACCACAGCCTCCAACTCACAGGCTTTGCCGACGCTGCCATGCTCAACAAACTCCTCCCAAGACATGCACTTGCAAGACACCGAAGTGCGATCATTGGAGGACAAGACCCAATGCAACGCTCCATCCCGTAGCTACCTGCAGGGGGAGTGTTGTAAGTAATACCGCATACGTATTAGTTGCAGATAGCTACTGTAAGCTATTCTAGATATGATTAGTACATGTCTAGATCGGACATACCGATAAACTGTTTGACTCGGTACAGAGCTGTCGCTAGGCTACAGCTCTCACACTTCTGTTGTCCCGACACCACGCATGTAGGCTGGTTGTCGCCGTAATTGTTCCGTTTGCGGGACTGTGACTGTAACTACGTTTGCGTACGTTATCTTCCACACTAACTGTGTTTGCATGGTTCAATACATCGACGGCCTCCCCGCGGATGTGGTTGTCTTGCACTATCACGGTATCCGAGGCTCACAACTTGCTCTTGATGGCGTGGCTTCCGGTTTGTTGGGCGTTTCTAGCCCCCCGTCTCCCGAAGTCGTTTAACGCCGTGTTGAGAAGACCAAGTTCGAGAAGTACTCGGAGAGGTTGATCAGTCGCCCGGACATCCGCTCCATTCCCTTTGCGGTCACGGAATTTGGTACTCTCGGCGGCCACGCCACGGCTTTCTTGACGGAGCTGGCCAAGGAGGCAGCCGCATCTAAAGGGATGCATGTGGGCAAGCTCTTGGCCTCATGGCGCCAAAAGGTCTCTCTCGCTGACCATGTCGCTCACGCGGACAACGTCTTGCGCGGTTTGTCCGCGGCCGCATACGGTGTGGAGGCCGCCTCTACCTCAGTTGGAATGCCTTCTCATGCCACGGCGCTCTTCACCCGCGCCATGGGCCGTAAGCGTCCCCGTGCTTCCTCGAACGGTGCGTGAGGCGCCGCTTATCGCCTCCATGTGTTGCATTTTTGGCGTTTCCTAGGAGTTTCCTTAGTTTTATCAACTAGGTTTGTGCACAATGTAGGGTTTCCTTTTGCCGTGCTTTGGATTTTGTGATCCTCTTGTCACTCTTGCCCTTCAAGTTCCCCTCCATTTTTTCCCATTACGTGTGTACGTAGCTTCCAGTGATTCCAATGCGCTATAATAACATTAAAAAGTGAATGATTGTGGTCACTCTTGCCCTCTTGGTTCCCGCCCTCCCTTTTTCCTTGTCCGTGCTCATGTTGTTCTTCTTGTAATCCATTACTGTGGTTACAGTTGACTATGACCAGCAACAGTCGTCGCTCCTCAGCACTCGCGATATTCGACACGGCGTCCTCTCTCTGAGAGTGACACATACGCGCGGGCGCAGGCATTGATTGAAGCTACAACCACATGTTGGGATCAGAGTACACCGGCCCGCGGACCACGCGCTGCATGCTGGTAATATGCAGATTCTCGTACGCGATATCCAAATCAACGAAATCGCGGAAAAGCTCCAGCATGGTTTGGTTACCCTCCGCAAATCTGCGAACAACGAAAAGCCAAATGGGGCGCGAGAGTTATGACTATCGATGCCCGAGGACAAAATCCGAGGGATGGTATTTCAGAAATCTCGTATGTCACTACAAGGGAAGGTAGTGAAAACCAGGAAGCAAAAAGGAAGGCATTATTTCACAGTGCTTTATATCCAGACTCGGTGAAGCCCTAGTGATACACTGAGACTTACCTCCCCATTCGCTGAAGAAGGAGACCACTACGCCATCGCGGTTGCCAGTCGGCGTACTCCGCGCGATCTGCGGCATCGCGGTAGTCCTGGAGCGCCTCCTCCCAGAAACGCCCGTGCTGGGCGTCGAAGCCGAGACCCTCCTTGATGAGGCCGCGCATGAGGCGAGGTGCAGCGGCGGCCGGAAACTTACGCGCCTTGTCGTCCACGGTGACAACCACCTTCTCCGGCGGGTTGAGCAGATACTTGTCGTGGCTGTTGATCAGCAGCTCCACAGGGTAGAGGGTGGGGAAGAGGATACGCACACTACCGGCGCGACATAGCAAATAGAAGTCAAATCCTCGTTTCCGTTGCACCGGCACATCCCGACACTGAACGCGGTGGCGCGACAGTCAGCGTTGTCTTGGTAGGAAGCACTCTAATGTAACTGCCACAGATGTTTCAGAGTCATACCTGGAGAGAGAAAACTCCTGGTTCTTCAGTAGCGTCTGGTGCATCGACTGCTCACGGATACGGTAGAGGAAAGCGAACTCACGCAGATACACGGGCTTTATACCCACACGCTGTTCTACGCCCACCCAGAATGCCCAATCTTCGTAGCTACGCAGAAACAATTTGAAACGACCGAGAAAAAAATATGTGAGTGCTGAGTCCTGTGCAATTTATTTTCATGCGCATTTCATATTCTATATTCTCGAGATTTGTCAGCAATCACACGAATAACTTGTTTCACAGGCCTCACCCAAAGAGGGTGGTCGTGGGGTAGCCCCCCGGTATGGCGTCCCAGAGCGACTTGTGAAACACCGCGCTGCAGTGGAACATGTTCGTGTAGCGTAGGTCCAGTGGGTCGTACTCCGGCAATATCCAGGTGAAATCGCGCCCGAAGCCCTTGAGGTCGGAGATGGCCAGGTTGGCGCGCCCCTGACTTCCGTCCAGTAGGGCCATCGCCTGGAACCAACGCAACAAATTCACCACAACGCCCACTCCACGGAAACCAAACCAATGTAAAATTAACAAGCAGACGCAAAAATGACACTGCCGATTTTTTTCCTGTTATTTACGACTGTCGGGGGCGACCCTGCCTTTTCGAGAAAATCTGGCAGGATGATGTCGTCCGAGTCGAGCGGGAAGATCCACTCCGCACGGGCAAACCGGATGCCAAAGTTCCGAGCGTCCGCGAGGCCGCCATTCTTCTTCAACAGTAGTCGCATCCGGTGACCCTGCGCGTTGTACCGCGCTACAAGCGCGCTTGCTATCTGAAGAGGAGAACAACGCCGCACGTGTAAACGTCATTCGAGTGAGTCAAGGGCAAATATTTCTTTCCTTCTCTGAAACCCTCACTCTGCCTGATACTCCGCTGGTGTAAATGGTCAAAGAGTCCTTTATATGCACATGCATTGTGCACCTGCTGACTGTGGTCAGTTGATCCGTCGTTGACTATGATGAGCTCCCAGTCCTTGAAGGTCTGCGCGACCACACTGTCTAGCGTCTCGCCCAGCACATCCGGCTGGTTGTAGAGCGGCACAATTATGGACACGCGCGGACGGTCGTTAGGCACCACATACTTGAGCGCCGTGCGCTGCTGCCAACAGCTGGCGAAACTCTCTGTTCGTCGCTGGCACAAGGCTGCATCCGCGGCGATGTCCACTGACTGCAGCGCCTCCCCCTGAGACGCCACCTTCCCGTTGTGAACACGATAGCCAATCTGGGCGCAGGCAGCCTCCTGGCCGAGGCCATTCACCTGGAAAACACGATCATGACGGCCGTTCTGGTGACCACACAGCCAACCCTTGATTGGGAAGGAGGTAAGGCTGTAGGCGCATGCGAGAGACTTTTAGTTGCACCTACCGGGACTGCCTCAGGCGCCCGAAAGAGCACCTGACTGGAGGGCTGCTGCACTTGCACGGGCACACTCGTGATGGCCTGGAACGAACCGTTCTGTAACTGCTGAAACAGATGCCCTACCGACGGCAGGGAGGTGATGAAGGGGCTGAATGAGTCTCCTGGGGGGGCAGCCAGACGAGGAGTGAGCGGGAAAGGAGTTTGTCATGGCATGACACCAAAGGGCCAGGAGCACTGGCCTGTTGCCTACGCTGGCTTGTGAGTTAGAGGGGCGCACCTTCGGCAGACTTTCCCATCAGCTTGATGGTGATGGACTGGTTGAGAGCCACACAGGGCACATGCAGCGGCGCGTTGGAAGGCACCCACCGGGGAGTTCTGTAGGAACGAGAGCAGGTGACGATGTCTCAGCTATCTGAGGTGAAATTGCCCAGAAAGACCGTGGATATGAGGTGGTGAAGCACTTGCAGGGCTCGCACCGCCTGCCCCTCCCCAGGTACGCATGATTAGCAAATTTGGTCATATCCCTTAGCAGCGGCCCCTCGCCCTCATCCATCCGCCAATAACCCATCTGCAACGTGCAAAATGCCACAGCCGAGTCAGACCTTAACTTTAAACCCCCCTGTTCTCCTGGTGACCCCCCCGTACAGCAAAGCCAGTTGCCCTCACCAGCCCCTCCTCGTTGCCTGTGGGCTGCTCCGTCATGAGCTGAAAGATCTCCCGCTGCGTTAACGCACGGTCCCACACCTGCATCTCGTCCAGCTCGCCCCAAAATGGGTCCCACTCCGCACCTCCGATAGACAAATACCCGTCGTGATCCAGCCCTTCGCCAGTCACAAAGGTGCGGCTGCCCGGGATGCCGTCCACATACACCCGCAACGCGGTACCATTGTACGTGCCTGCCACGTGGTGCCAACGGTCACGGAAGATGATCTTGCCCGCCGCGAAGTCATGATTGTCCTGAAGTGGTTAAATGCGTACCACACATTTACGCTTACCAATCCTTCCCAGTGGGCGTTCGTCAGTCAACCACTGCGATCGAGGGATGGGTGGATTGCTGGCGGTGCTGATATTTAAGCAGGGCGGAACCTCACCTGTCCAATTCCAAAACGCACGACTCCATTCCCATCAGAGTAGAGGTTCCAGCCCCAGTTGACCCACTCGTGGCTCATTATGCGGTTGTATGTTTTGTGCCGGTGCACCTTTACCCAGCCTACCACAGACATCTCGTTGTGCGGCAGCCCCTACAGACGATTGTTGGGAAGCAGTGCGGTCAGCTGTTATGCAATTATCTCATCAGGATAGTTGTATCCAAGACAACCCGCACCTGAAACTCGCGAACCAGGGCGTAATCATCGATGCCATCGAAGCGCAGAGCTGTGCCCGCCCATCCAGCTGCCAGCACGGGCGCCTCATCGCTGTCCATCTCCGACAGCACTGCGGACACAGCTGCAGAGTAGGGCAAAACTCAGCACCTGCTCTCATGCAACCACGTCCTGTTCTTGACAATTGCCTCCGCCCTCACCTTCATACCCGCCTGTCTCATACACCTCCTTCAAACGCTCCGTCCCGCCGCCAATGACGCCAGGGCTCACCACCTCTGATGGGCCACTGTAAAAAAGAGGGCCGCTGGTTAGGGTAGACAGCGCTCTGCCTGCTCACTCCACACCCCCACCCTCACCCTCATTTACATGGGTGCAAAAGGAAGCGTATGAGTGGGTGGGTGTTTATTTTTCCGTATTTCCTCAGGTGTGAATTGACACCGCTGTCTTCCCCACAGCCTAAGGTCAGCCACTTTTCAGACTGAATACCTCTACGACCGTTAATGGACTTGGCCTTACCTGTACGACTCCGTTTCAGGCAGAGTCTTGTCACCCACGGGCCGCTCCTCCATTGCCCCACTAATTGCCAGCAGCGCCGCGCCGACAGCCAGCAGGAGCCGCGCGATCCCGGACGAGTCGCCCATCGGCAATTTTACCACGGCTACCGCGCGACGAGCGCGTCAGACGTGTGAAGCAGCTGCAACGCTGCCGTCCGCTGCTTCTGAAGCTTTGCGGTCTACCACAGCCACGAGAGTCCGGTTGGGTGAGGGGACGAAGAGCTTCAGAACAGGCCTGTAACTAATCACTCGCAGGTGCTCAGAGCTCGAAGACGAGGTGTGTCGGTAGTCGCGTTAATCCGCTCAACGAGGACTGCACCGGGTGGCCCCAGTCCCTTTTGCAACACACAACGAGCACTCGACAAGGGTAGCAACGTAGCGACGACCCGGGCCGGCGATGTTCCGCTGATGCGCGCGTCTCTTCGACAGCAACGATATAATCCATAGTGTTGACCAGGCCGGGCAGACGATGACGAGATTCGCTACCCGTACCGCAAATGGTATATACCCGTACTTGGTTTTTATAATGCGCCCCGGCATATGGTGGGACTGGCAGGTAAGCCCGTACCGTCGTCACCCTCTACAGCGGCGTTTTGCAGACAGCCCAATAAGCACGACTGAGAGTAGACGTTCAAAACAAACCTCAAACTCACCATCGATCATGCTCCCGGCTAGGCAGTGATCGTGTGAGTGCACAACGTACCATTGCACGAGAACCGTGGTATGCGCTAACCCCACATCGAGGCTTGCGTTGGAGTCTCACCAACTAAAAATCTTCCAACAACATGCAGACAAGAATGAATGCATTCCCGGCAATGACCAAGAACGGGTTGCCCTACCTGTCCGGGCGTCGGCCCATGAGAGTAACGCGAGAAGGAGCAAGGCCTATCCTACGGAGCAAAGTGCTTCGGGAGTGCGATACATGAACTACAAAGAAAGCAAATGTGGGAGGGCTTGGCGCCATAACTTGAAAAATATGTAATTTTCTATAAGACACATGGCGCAATGAAGGGAAGGAGGGACATCGCCTAAAAGCAAAGTAAATGTATCTTCAAGGGAGGTAGCGAACCGACGTACGAAATCATTAAACTATGGGGCTAGTGTCCCAAAATTACGACGGTGGCACTCCCAACGTGGGCATTCAAGCACATCCCCGCCACATGCAGGACAATGATGAAGGAAATGTTCAGGCATGGCATAAATGCGGGATAGACGACGGGCTGTGGAAAACACACGCGTCGAAATTGAATCAAAATGCGTAACCGTAGAACGCCCCCCGCGGGAATGCCCGTGCCGTATTGTGGCAATGGGTTTCCAACATGTGAAGCATCGGAATAAATACTCCACGTATTAGTACATGCCGAAGATGACGTCTCGAATGGACCCCATACCGCTGCTTCAACTAGGTTACATGTAATGTGTGGGCGCATAGACCTCCATGCATGTGGGACGCGTACGCCTGGGGCTTAGTCCGCGCCTGCCCTAGCAAACCGTACGGTCCCATACGTCCAAGTACTTGGGCGCATACGACTAGGTTGGCCTATCATGTTGCTTGTTGCACATGCATTTAGGATGGGCGCTTGAGGCAGTTGGCATTCTCAAAGCCATAATTGCTGACGCAAATATGTTCTTGCTTGTTGTTGTTGTCTTTGCAAATGGAAGTGCAGATGGAGAGAGATGGAAGATGTTTGAATGTTGAGTGTGTTAACATTAGAATTTAATTATACAGTAAATGGGTAATTGTGTACATCACCTCCATCCACTGCACTAGGCTTAAATTTGTCTAGCCTAGCTAGCTTGCGCTTGCTCTCGCTTGGTCCTCGTCCTCCTTCCAAGCGCTAGGGCTCTCGTAATTGTCTAAACAGACTAACGACGTAGCTTGTTCGCCTCCGGAAATTGTACCATCACGTCGTATAGCACGTTAGTACCCTCGATAAATTGTAGTGGCAACGTAAAACGGCAAGTCCTTGCGATGGAAAAGCACAAATCAAGTTAGTAACGAGTGCATGTACAATGTCATGTAATGTACTGCTACATGACATAACTCATCACACTCGTACTCAATCCCTCTTGATCGATCAATGAGGCCATTCGAGAGGCCAACCTCCGCGGTAATCTTGGCTCCTTAAGCAATTATTGAGACTCGGGATTTCACGCTGGGTGAGCGTGGATGACGTCGATGTACGCATGGGCCTAGGCAAACTCGTGTCATGGGGGCGTCTCTAGAGATTCTTGTAACGCCTTTGCTGGCTGGTAAGTCAGTGTGAATAGGATGTTGGCGTATGTCATTTGAGGTTGTGGATGGGGTGGGAGCATGGCGTTGGGCCTTCAGGGGCCGGAGCTCCCCAGCCGATGTGGAGTTAAGGAGGATTTGCGGCCTTGCCGGCCGAGGCTTGCGAAGGGTGAGGGTGGGAGGCTCCGGGGGTCCTTCCGTCGAGGTCTTGCGCATGCCGGCGAGTGTAAGCTTCTTGGAATGGATGGCCGTTTGGAGCTTAAGAGAGGGTGGTGATTGTAGGGATGGCGGTGAGAGTAGGAAAAGATTATGGATGGGGGGGATCAAGGTAGTAAGCAAGGTGTGGTAGGTGTTATTAGGGAGACGCCGACTGGAGAGAGCGGCATAGAGACATGGAACTGTCGATATCGTTTCAAGTATGCTTCGGGGCTTCCGAGAGAAGCATCGGATGATGCATAAAGAACGTGGCGACTGTGCGGGGGGGGGGGGGGGGGGGGGGATACGTGCATCGCTTAGAATATTGGGGTAACGCGTACGTGACTGTCATATTGTGTGTGGAAGTGAGGGGCGATAGTACCGGGGCCTTTAGAAACGCGGGGGAGAAGACGATCGGATACTTATTCGGGTAGAGCAATTCGTGCAGACTAGTCTCAGCAAAATAAAAGCTGTCATTATCGTAGCGACGGGCAAGGTGGGCAGTGCGTGATGAGTGGAGAGGGGGGAGGGAAAAAGAACGCACTAGGGTCTGCAATAAGGTGAGCGCGGGTAAGCGCGAGTGTACGATGATCAAGGCGGGTTAGGTGGGCTATCATTATAATAAACGAGCGGAGGGACACAGCGACTGAAGCGAGCGATGGATATAGCGATGGAGCAGGGGGAGGACGGCCGTCGACATGAGGGTTAGGTAGGAGGGAAGAGGTGGGCGGGGTAGTGGTGTATGTTGTTGGCATCGGGCTTGGAGAGCGGGATTCGTCGGCGTACGGCGCGTGTCGGTCGGCGAGCGGCGAGTTCGGGCGAGAGGGAGCGTACATGGCACGGGCCGGCGCGACATGCTATGTATCACGTATAACTTCTAATACATTTGTAGCTGTGGGGTAAGATGGTAGCGTGAGGGGGAGGGGAGGGCGTTGGGTGTTGATCGTGACGGTGGTCATTGCAATGAGAAGAAGCGGGCATGTAATATGACTTGCTCGCAAAAAAAGACTTTCGGATTACAATATGATGCATTATGTTTCGAACTATACGGCACTGTTGCGGGTAAAAGTACCTAAACGGGAGAAAAGTATCAAAACTATTGCGTTGGGGACGAGTGTAGCGGCGTAGGTTATCGGGAGGGGACGGTGAGTACTAGGCTTGGCCTTACTGTGTGACGGAGCGGGTCGATCACATTGGTACCGGTCATGCGGCGTAGGGGCGCTCCGTGTGGGGTGGTCCATGTCGTAGCATGCATCGGTTGATCTGGGAGGGAGGTGGGAGGGGATGTTTTCGTAAGGGTGGTTAGTGCATGTGTAGAAAGCTGGGTCAGGGTAGCGGGCGGAGGGTTTACGTTGCGGGTTGTGTGCATGCGACGCCGTGATGGCTTATTCGCGGCGGGTGACCTCTTTTGTCCGGATGTGCGGACGCGCCGGGGGACCTGTGAGGGGGAGGAAAGCAGTGTCGAGACATGGATCGACGTGGGGTGTGATGCAGTTTGGTGTACATAGTGGGTGATTGTTAGTGGGTTTGTTCGGATATGTAGTGGGGTTCACGAGCTAGCAGCTCGCAACCAAGCCATTTTTATTTATTTTTGACTTGGGTTTGGTAGGCGGCGGACGGGAACGTCCGGACGCTCAGACGGGCGCGAGGGAGTGCGCGCAGATAGTTGATTTTGTTTTTTGCAATCCTTGATGTTCCGGAGAGTGTTTTAGTACTTTCGGTGTAATTCGTATCGGGTTTGAATGTGTAGGCGTGAAAGATGTCACTATGACGAGATTCAAAAGAATAAGGCTAGCGACTTTGAGTGTGTACCGTATGTTGTGTCTACGGATCTAATGACCGGGGTCAGCTATGCTCGTTTAGGAAGAGGTGGACGGTGCCTATTGTTTAACGGGCCTTGTGACCACCAGTATATCGCTCATGGGGAGGACAAGCCCGGAGCGAAGTTGGTCGGCGGTGCTCATTCGAGCTACCGACCCATACATGTGTTGTGGTTTAGTAGTACTTTTGACTTTATTACGGTGTTTAGTGACTGTAGGACGCAAATTCCACTTCGCATTGGTTACGCAACAAGGATGGGGAGGCCGAGTCCGCATGACACACCTACTCAAGCAAGACCTTGAGTGGTGGCGTAAATTGCCCGACCAACATAACGGATGCTCAATCTACAAACCCATCGAGACGGCGTACCTCCACGCGGACTCCCGCGGTTACGGATGGGGAGCCGTGTTGAACGACAACCCCAAATTCAATAAGGCGCGCGGGTTTGACACAACGACGACCGACATCAACACATAACATGGAAGGAGCTACGAGCGGTGCGAGTTGCAATCGAGTCCTTCCTACCCCATCTACGGGGCCGCAACGTCTTACTACACGAGGACAACACCGCAGTTGTGGCTACGCTGACCAAGCTTACCACACGCTCCCCCGTCATGATGACGGAATTACGGCTGCTATGGCACTTAATGGACGTCAACGACATCCGCATTCGCCCCAAATACATTCGCTCGGCAGCGAATATATGGGCACACGGTAAGGCTAGGGATCGATGATATCATCCGGACAATATCGACGTATTTCGTGGTGTTTTCGGAGACCCCGAATGCGAAATGTACCCGAAATCGCAGCGAAATGCGCTTGTAAAATATCGACGATACCATCGATCCCTAGCCTTAGCACACGGCCTCAACCGGGAGCTCGACCGCGACGATTGGCAACTAAACCCGAGGATTTTCAGCTACCTTCAAACCGAGTGGGGACCACATTCTATCGACCGTTTCGCGTCAATGGAGAACACACAACTCCCCCGCTTCAACGCCAAATGGCGCGACCCCAAATGCGAGGACATCGACTGCCTACACCTACTGGACGCCGCCTGGCAACGCGAGGCAAACTACTGCAATCCACCTTGATGAGTAGCTTTGCCCGCCCTCTGCGCAGAGATGCACCAGTTTGAAGCAACATGTACCGTCATTACCCAATAGACCTCATAAACCGTGGTTCCGACAACTACACGGCATGGCCACCGAAACCTGCCACTACCCCGCTACACGCGACATGTTCTTCCCCGAACGGCAATGCTCGCGCGCAGGGGGTCGGACGACCATGGTGGAGCGTGGTGGCCTTTCGGCTGCCACGCCGGCCTGGCTACACACACGCCGAGGTGCAATAGGACGCACTTTACGGACCACAATCCCCAAAATCGCTGACCTACGCCCCCTTGCCTACATCCCCCGGTACGACCACGACTACCCCGCTACTCGCTTCGCCAACGTGACGCCCACGCGCCGTGGACAACTGCCATGACTGCCCAACTACGCACTATGCTGGGAACCGACCACATCGGGACCACAGCGCTCAACCTCCTTAGCATCTCGCTCGCACCTACAACGTACGCGAACTACGACGGCGGCATGCGCCAGCTCGCGGAATTGCGCCACGAAGAAGACATCCATCCCCTACAAGCCACCTCGCAGTCGAATGTCCGCTACACTCCCTTGCTAGGACTACAAGGAACCGTCGCGGCAGCCTCACTTCAAAAGTATTACTCAACGGTCAACATGTTCTTCCGCGACCACCAATAGTAGCCGATAGCCGTCGGTGATCTCCTCGCAAACGCACGACGCGGACTCGAAATGCAACAACAACGCCTACTAGGTGCCGACTCGCGCTTACCGCTACTAACCCCCTTGCCCTCGCCCCTCGACGCCGCAACCCATCTCCGCAAAAATTTAACGTGGACACCGCCTCCTCGACACGTCGTCGCTCGATTCCGAGCGATGCTTGCGATGTGTACCAACTACGCATTTTTTTGCATAGCGGAATCATGAGGCCGTTGCCTCACCCATGACCTGATTGTTGACCGACCATCATGCCAAATCTGGCTTTTCATCCGGAAAGCAAAAGGGGAACAACGACGCGACGCGACCGACAAACCAATCATGGCTATGCCTATCGACGCCAACCCCGCCCTCGCTGACCTATTGGACTTGTATTGCACGCAACGCATCGCCTACTGCGAAAAATTCTATAGCAACCCCCCACCAACCGCAATATTGGCCGTCGCACCTTACGAGAATACATGAGACTGGGAAGCGGATGCAGCACTTTTCGCATGGCTCCACGAAGCTTACACCACCGTCGAAGCCGCCCCACCAATAGGCTTCAAATGGACATCGCATAGCCTCCGCAAACGAGCCGCCTCCGATGCTAGCTGCATCGGAGCCCCACTCCACGTCTTCAAGTACATGGGTGGTTGGGCCAAGAGCAATTCTGTGGCTGAAGGCAAATACATCGACCCCACCATGACCCCATCTCCGACGGCGTGGTAGTACTTCGGCTGGCTCGTCCCAGCCCGACCTCTTCATTAAGACTAGGTAGCGCAAGTCTTCGGCTTTGAAATATTGGGAGAACGCGCCCTCGAGTAAATAGTCTGATTGTTTTAAATGTAGAGGTTCACAAAACTTACTTACATGTGTGAAAGAGCGATTAAGCGTTTCTGTAAAAGCGGTGCGTCTTACCCATACCTCGAGGTAACCCTCGATAAATCGGGAAACGCCTCGCGCAACGCCCCAAGCCCCGCTTCGAGCAACACTTTCTAGCGGCAAGCCTTAAGCCGGTGCAGCCCCCGAGAACTGGCACTCTTTGCTTTGCGCTCGCCCATATGGCTCGCGCAACCCACCCACCCAACCCGTAATTAGCGCTAATCTTCCCCAGGCCATGCATGTGGTGGTCTTTTGGACAAAATTGTAAGCAAGCTGACATCTGTGGCAAAACGTGCCCTCGGGTAAATCCATCGATATAATAATATGATACATATGTGAAAAAGAAGACCCGCGGCTGTTGCACAATCATAAACATCATTTAGATATACGGGAGGAATATGGGAAGAATCTATGCTCCTTGTCTTAAGAAAAGCACCTCGCTTGTAGGCCCCCCACGTTGATGGCTGGCGATGGGAACATGTCCGTGACTTGAATGGCGATGGGAACATGTCCGGCGATGGGAACATGTCCGTGACTTGAATGTTCCGGCATGGCGTAAGTGGGTTAACCGCTACTCGGCGGGAAACATTCCCGAGGCTGCGGCGGACTTTCTGGCGAGTGCGACCGGGTGGGCTCTTCACAAGCAAACCGGGGTCGACCGCGACGCCACTCGCCTTCGGGGTGAAGCTCCTAAAGTTCGGCCGCTTGCTGGTGGCAGCGTTTTGTCGCGGTTAGCTCACACAGCGTAATCAAACCCCCTATAAGCGCGCGTTTTTTGTACGCCGATGCGCGAATTCAAACCCACCGACATCATCACCGCGTCGCATACGCACAGTGCGTCGTTTTTTTTACTACAACCTCACACCCTATCCCCCCGAGTGGATGGATGCGGCGATTACGTGTCAAGTGAGTCAGTCGGCGGGTTGCAGACGCGTCGTGAGGTGTGATTAGTAGGTCTAACGTCGTAGCGCCGTGCTACAGCATCACCGAGGTTTTTTCGCGGAGAATACTGTCAATTGCGCGTGTTTGCAATTGCGACACCATTCGCTAGGGATAACTAGCCATGAGTGGGCGCCCGCCGGCGGCGCAGCGGCGGCGGCCCCGGAGGGGCGTGCGCTCGCAGGCCCGTCGGCACCTACCTCTACCTCCACGCGGTGGGCGCTGGTAACCCCATAGCCGTGCCATGCCTGGCACGGTAGGGGGCTGAACGAGGTACCGACAGCTGCGATCCGCGGGATCAGCAGCTGTCGGGAAGCCATGTACGGAGGGTTTTGGAAAAACATAATATCCGTACACCGGCACAAGGATCTCCCGCTCGGCCAGTCCGATATGTCTTTTCCGCGACTAAATACTCGCAGATACTCTCCCGACGATGGGGCGGGGGCGGCGTTTGCGAAATATTTTTTGGCGAAAAGGGATACGGACGGATCAGTGGCGGGACGAGGGTGTTGGAGCTGGCGGCGGACAGCTGGGAAGCAGCGCTAGGGACGGCGCTCGCTAGCAGCCGCCAGCCCTGCGTGAGCCTTAGATCTCCCCTGGGGGGCGAGGCTTGTTGCTGCGCGGGACGGAGGTTGGTCGCAGCCGGAGGAGCGGCACCGTCTGGCGGCGGCGGTCCCTAGGATTCTTTCCCTGTGTTCTTCCAACCCCTCCCCTAGTCGGTACCCAATTATCGATAGGATGCCTCAGGCAGTGTGCCTAGGGTTATCGTAACGGGACACTGCTCGTAAAGGCGGCCCCCTGACAACGTAAACCACCGGGGGAGGGCACGGACGGCTACAACGCGATCAGATAGGTGTTGGAAACAGACGGGACAAGGACATGGGACAGGAGAAAATCTGGCTCGGAGGCAGGAGAGCCAGCCGGACACCGTCTGCAGCCTAGTTATTTTCTCTTCTCAGCCCCCGAAGGAGGAGAGAAGACTCGGCTAGGTGGCGAGCTGCGTCGAGAGGAGCGGCTAATACCTCGGGCGAGGTTGAGCACGGATCGAGGCGGGACCGACGACGACCTATGCGAGGGGGGTTTTTCACCTGCCTTTCCCCCCAAGCTCCGGCACGACCGGAGTCGCACAGGAACCGAGGTCAGGCAGGTTCGCCTCGACCAGCTCAAGCTGAACAGCCTTGCTGATCAGCGACCCCGCAGCGGCTGGAGCAGGCCGCGTATCGTGGAGACTAGCGACATCTTTTATTTCATACTGTATCCAAAAAAAAAATACGTATAGATAAGAAAATTACAAATACCTGGATACGGGTATGTTTTAGACGGTATCACTACTGCCATTGGAGAGGTTGGGATTAGTGGTTCACGGTCTACCTCACGCTTATAAGTCCAACAACAAGTTGAGCATAGCAAAAGGGGGGGGCCAAAGACTCCAGCCGGTTTACCGGTATTGGAGTAAAATATTTCAATTTCAATTTCAATAGCCATGAGTGGAGATCATGGACGCGGGGGTATTATGCGAGTACAAGGTCGACAGAACCGCTTCATGAAACAAAGATCTGTCGGCTAGGGCGGTAAGGACCGAAGCCGCCGCGGCGGTGGTTCTCGCGGGTCGTACGGGCTTCGCATCACCATCAGCAATAAAGCCAACGAGTGAAAGACTGCAGCGCAAGCTCGAGGACGCGAAACGGTCGTTGGCCGCGGAGCGCGAGCGTTCAAGGTCAGCAATAAAGGACAAAGATAATGCACGGTTGTTGTCGGCAAAGCAGGAGGAGAGCTTGGAGGCTGCGGTTGAAGTTGCTCAGCGAGAGATTGCGGCTTTGAAAAAGGCGAACATCAAGCTTCAGCAACAGATGGAGCTGTTGCTCAGCGTCGCCGGGACTGTTCGACCGGCTGAGGGTCGTGGCAAGTCTAACAACGAGTCGCAGCGGAAGGCAATCCTTAAGAAACGGAAGGCGATCAAAGGTGGTGTTGCCGTCCGCCCGTTAACGAAGTTGATAACGGTGCCGTCTGTGACCGGCGGCGCGCGTCGGGGCTGGTATAAGCGGGAGGTGAAAGGAAAGCTAATGGGGTTCTTGGAGGCACGCTACGACGGGGGTTGCGGGGGGGACACCGTCCTCCAACTCCTAATAAGCGGATTTTTCGACGAGAATCCGGACGTGTTCGAGCGTATATGCGACCAACGCGGTGTGGGGGTGCAAGTGGAGCGCAAGATCGTCGCGTTCATCCGTGAGCATTGGTCAAAAGACCTTTGCTCGCTTCTCAAATGGTTGTGCCAGCTGCCTTGGAGGAAGTACGGGACGATGAGGCATGCCATCTCAGGGGTATGGAACCCAGAAACAAGTGAGTACGACCCCCTTACGCTGCAGACATGGCGACCTTGTGGAGCCCGTCTTCGGTAGCGAGGGCGGATAAGGAGGTGGCCGATGCAGCTGGCATGGTGGTGTCGGAGGATGGGCTGATGGCGCAGGTTGATGTGCGGGCTGCATTAACCCAACGATTGCAACTCATTCCACTGGAGCATTTAGAGGCACAGTTAACCATTGTAGGCGACCTCCTAATCCAGTTTCAAGGTGTAGCCATGACTCCCTTTTTAATTATATCTTTCATATACACATTTGATCCACATCAACACCTATCTTTGCCTTCCATAACATCAATATGCACACTCATTGCATGATTTGTGCAGACTGTAAAGAATGACCTTTTTGCGCCGATGTTGTTGTACAACTGATGGTAGCATTGCCTACAAGCGCAAGAACCAGGGGTCCGTCTTGTGCATTTTGAAGCCCATCGTCGAAGGGTGGGATGATGAGGGGTTTGTGTTGTCCGGGCAAGCGGTCAACAGCATCTACAACTGCGTGAAAATCTGCATCTACGAAGGCGCTGATAAGTACGATCAGTTTTCGGAAAGGACAAAAGGAATCCGCAGACAGATGGATGCGATAGTGGAGAGTGGCATCGAGGTGCACGGTCGCACCTTCCCTGTGAGGGAACTTATGGGAGGTGACACGGCATTCCTCGGCGCTTCCTCTGGTCATGCAGGCCCATCAAGCACCCACCATTGCCACATCTGCTCGCAGAACAAGATGGATATGGCACTAACCAAGCGAGACTACCGCCGCAAGGGTATGGAGCTGCCATTCACTAAAACGGTGGACTGTCGAACAGGCTTGCTCACGTCTTTGGCGCAGAGTTCGGCCTCGTTGAGCCATACGTCTGCCCGGGCTGCTCCGAGGTGGTCAGCAAACATTTGCAACATGGACCAGCGGACACTGCAACCGCTCGACAGGCGTATCAACGGACACATTTTGGCCAACGCCATGGTCACCCCCCCATCAACCAGTCCGTGCCCACTTTGGACAGGATTGGGGACAACATGCACGCAGGGCTACAAATCTGCCCGCAGGTCATGTGGCAGACAATTCACTGCAACGTCACGACGACCTCGATGGCGACATCAGTGATGAACATCATGGATGAGGCCGGCATTTGGCGGGAAGTGAAGGCCATGTCGAAGGCGAAGACACCTACGAAGGCGGGCATGCCCCACTTTGACGGCCCTGAGCTGGAGACCTTGTTGCAGCAGCGGCAACGATTGCTCAACGTCGTCTTCCCTGACCCATCGACACAAAAGGCCGTGAGTGCCCGCTTTTTGTGGCAGCGATATGATGAGATGGTGGACGCATGGAGTGCGGAGCCTGACATCAAAGACACCGATGCGAAGAAGGCAGGAGCAAAAGCGCTAGAGGAAGCGGCAGACAACTTCTTCGACGCGTACATCAGTGTAGCCGGAGCTCATGATGTCATCCCATACATGCACCAGGTGAGCAACATGTTGATTATATTTGCATGCCACACATATAGTTCGTTTGCATGACACAGTATGTGTCATTGCAAGACACTCCATATGATTATGATTATGTTTTTAATTACGCTTTGTTTGTTAATTACTCTCTATTACCTGCAGGTTGCTTTTCACTTCCCTGAGTGGATGGAGGAGCATGGCGGCCTCAATCTGTTCAGCGCGCAAGGGATGGTACACAGCAATACTGAGACGAAGCAAGGTTTCAGGAAGGCTACCAACAGGCAACGGCAGCGCGTAACGCAGAAGGGAAATGTTACTCTTTCGAGGGTGGGGCAGAGCATGAACCGTTCTCTACAACTTGCTCGCCACAGGGCAGCACACGGGCCAACAAGGGGCAGTGGCAGCAAGTCAGCAATGCGGTCGTTACCCCACAGGCCGTCTGAAAAGTCAGCGGCGATCAAGCGACGTCAAGCAATAAAGGCAGAAGTGACGAAGAAGAAGCTGAAGCACAGCGAGTATACAGCCTAGGCATTGAAGATCGAGCCTCCTTATGTTATGCAGGCTCCCCATGTGAATTGTATCACCCCCTCCCGCCCTTCCTTACTTAATTTGGCAATGCATATCATCACTGAAAAGCATGCAGAAGGGGCGCAAGGCGTCATCGTGATTTTCACCTTTAATTAAATGCCCAACTATCTATATTCATTATGATTATGGTGTGTGCATAGTGTGTCATCATGATGTGCTCGCCTCATCATGGTCGCCGCCCACCCACTTCGAAACAAGCTTCCGCTTGGCCCGCAGGTCGTGCTCCTTTTGTCGGCGCCTAATCCGCGTCTCGCGTTCCTCCTCCTGTGTCATGCTCTTAATCGCCTCTTGTTTCCGCAAGCACGCTTTATATTCTGGCTTCAAGTGAGGCATCCACTTGATATCGTAGGAGTCGAAGGTAAACCCTGAGGTATACCCGCTGTCCATCTCCGATGAAGCAGTGCTGTCCGTCTCCCCCGCTTCGATCCGGTGTTGTCGCAAGAGCGCGTCATGCTCCTCACGATACTCTTGTCCCTTCTCCTCCCAAAACTCGGCTAGCCGCTTCAGATTTTTTACCCTGGCCGCGTTCTCAGGTGGGTTCCCTTTTACGATACGGTGCCGTGCCCGTGGCGCCGGAATATTTGCCGTGCAATCCCACAGGAGTGCAGATGCGAGAGCAGCCGCGGCACCTACCACTTGAGACGCATCTTGCATAAAGTCATTAACGACACCTTGCAGCTCTCGTCTCCACAACGCCTCCATGCTGTTTGCTAGCGGTAGCCACGGCCACACGGCCTTGCTGTTGAAGTCAAGGTTCTCGTCCTTTAAAACGCGGGGCATCCGTAGGGTCGAGCCCTCTTTTGCTCCCACCACGGCTTTGTTAAACGTCACAACGAGCTTGTTAACGTATCGTGAACTGTCAAGACTGAGAGGAGAACGTTCCCCGACAAGCTGCATTGTTCCAACAATTGAAACAAGGTCGCCACTAGGAAGTACACGAGCACAGTCGTGGGCCGCGATGCGCCGACGTTGCAGAGTTGTGGAGCTCTTGGGCGCGGGGGGTGGCATGTCTTGGAACTTGATGAGGTCCCGTATTGCCTCGGGAGAAGACGTCCAATAACACACCCTCGTCGCTCTTGGAAGGCGTGTACCACGGCGCCGCTCCTCCCAACCCGGGTGGGTATTGCAGTAGCTGCTCACGAGCTGCGGGGGAATGTTCCTTAGCGTCGCTTTCGCTAATCCTTCCACTCGGGCGTTCCCACATCGTGTGAAAAGCACTTCAGTAAGCGCTACCCTCAAGTCATCAGCCGACAACAAACCTTCTCCCCCCATCGTGTTTGACTCTCCGCATTGTGTGCATGTGTCCTGCCGAATCAGTTGGTTGCTGGCAAGTCCGAGCACGCACGCCGCGCAGTTCTCACGGTACGCCATTGTGGAAGTTGTGCGGCGACTGCGCGGCTCGGCGTGTATTCTTCACCCGATGTTGCGATGACCTGCACTCCAAGAGCAACAAATATCGAGCATTTAGTCGCGAGAAACGAAAAAACAGCCATGGAGTCCCTTAAATATACCCTTCATGCGTATAGAATGGCCACGGCGCAACCATAAACGTGCCTTTCGGTGCTGCACTTCAGCTCTTACGGGATGTGAGTCGGTGAGTGAGGTGCCGGAAAAAAGTCTGTGCACACTGATCGACACACCGACAGTTCACTGTCGACGACAACCTCAGACCTTAATCGTCAACCACTCCCCCCCAATGTGCGCCTTACAACATATTGTCGTCACAGCCGCGATTTCAAAAGTGATAGCTACTTGTGCTCGCCGTCCTTGGGGATTCAGTCATGTACAGTAGGATGGTGGTTGGGGGTAAACGGAAGTACTCGTCGGGAGCGCCGAAATCGTTAAAACTGTATGTTTTTAGCGCGTACGCTTTTCGGGGGTTTGATTACGCTGTGCATTGTCACGCCATAGTGCGGATAGCGACTGTCGCGGCCGACCACCTGGGCCTTGTACAACGATCGGTTTTCACCAAAGCGGGTATCGAGCGAGCCATTCATACCACTCGCATTGGCCTGCAAGCTATCCATGATTGCAGCCTTCTAAACTTAGACATGGAGAACGCCTTCAACACCATTTCCCGCCGGAGTTTCCTTGCGGAGCTGTACAAGAAACCTGACTTGCATCCCATTATCTCGTTGGTTGAGATGATATATTCACGGGACTCCACGGTGTATTATTTCGACCCCAACGATGCTTCGCTCCTACACGGCAATGTTCAATCTCGTACGGGTGTCCGACAAGGAGATCCTCTTGGCCCGCTTTTGTTCAACCTGGCGATAAGCACCCCCCTCCGGAATATTGGAGAACGGTGCAAGGATTCAGCGGCGATCCAAGCCTTTTTTGACGATGGCAAGTATTTGATCAAAACGCCTTTCGACCCGACTGTGATTACGGTGGCTACGGAGGAACTGGGGAAAGTCTGCTCGAATGTTCAACCAATCAAATCTTCGTGCATGGTACCTCCGGATACGGCCCTTGAACTTGTCGAGGTGATACGGGCGATGGTCCCCATTGTTACGGGTACTAGTAACCTTCGAGCCCCTTTGGCGATGGACTTCTCGATGGCAGACGGCCCTCCAACGTCTCATAATGAGAACTATGTTCACTCTTGGCTGCAAGACACCGTTGAGGCTCATCAATTCCTCTTGGACAAGATCGTTCACTTTGCTATGTCGGACTTCGGAGGGACACATGTTGCCTTTCGCCTGATGATCACGTGTGCGGTACGCCGCTATGGTTTCTTGCTGCGCACCCTCCCCCCCAATTATCTGCCGACCGTACCTTGCTACTACAAATAGGGCCGTTCGTGCAGCAGTTTATCGAATCTTGGGCGTTTCTATGGACGCACAAACACTCGATAAACTGAATTGTGCTAAACGACAGCTCTCCCTCCCTGCGGAGTTTGGGGGGCTTAATGTACCGTTCCTCGAGCTCGACGCCGAACCTGCTCACTATGCTTCATTCATTGCGACCCTCGCCAACCTGATTACTGATTACGAGTCCGAGTCGCTAGGTCCTTTGTACGGTCTCATCCGACAGGAACTACTGAATGTTGCCACCTCTACTTTACCGTGGGCGGTGCAATTGCGCAATTCGTATGATTCTATCTCCACTATGGGCGGCTTTTCGGAATCTGATCTGGTGGTGTTGACTAACACACTGAACCAAAACCTTTCCGATTATGCCGGGCCCGATGTCGAGTTGGTGGTATCTACGGTCAACAACGCGGTGGCACCCGCTACCCAACTGACTAGCCTACAACTTCCGACTCCCGATGCTCTCCTCGCTTGGGAGATTTCGGGGCCCACATTCAACGAGGCATTTCGCGCATTCTTCGTGCCCGGGCCTACCTTGACCTCTTGGTGTTCTGCAGACCTTCCCCACCGGACTATATGAGGGTGATTTCGGGCTTTGGCTCTCTTTTTCGCTTCACATGAGTCCAGTTTCAAGGTGCCATCCGATTGCTATGCGATGGCAGCCCACTGGGTGCTTGGCTTGACTGCGGAGCGCGCCGCTCATGTTCGAAAATGCCCTCGGTGCAATGAGGCCCCTTCAGTATCTCACGGGTATGGATATGCGTCGACGATATCGAGCATCTTTGTGTCGGGTGAGCGCTCTACAACCGATGTGCTCATGGACCATATCCCCCGGTGCCCGTGCTCTTGGTATATCATTCAACTCCACGACCGTAGTGTCCACGTGCTTGAAGAATTCATGCTTGAAGCGGGGACTACTAAGGGCCGGGACTTGCGGTTGGAGGTCCGCCGTATTCGGTCGGGAGCTTCTCGAGATCGCCCTGGGGATGTGGTTTGGTTGGACTTCATGGCTCCGCACCGTCATCTTGTTGTTGATGTGACGGTTACAAGTGCTCGCACGAACACCAATGTTCCTCGTATAGGTGCTCGCCTCCCACTCCCTGGCAGCCTTGCATTGGGAGCTCAGCAAGGCAAACTTGATGCGGACCTCCGCACTTCCGCTTTGCTTGGCACGCCTTCGGTTCAGTCGGTCCATGACTACTATCCCTTCGCCATGGAGGATGGGGGCCGGTTGGCGCCGATGGCGGCTGAGTTGGTTGATCGCTTGGCTATTTTGGTGGCTATTCGTCGCTTCCCTGGCATGGGTGCCGCTGACTCTCGTTCCTTGCGTTCTGACAGTTATGTCTCTCTGCAACATTTTGTTCGTCGATCTACTTATGTTCCGTTTCGGCGTTTTTTGGGGGATGTGCGACGTGAATTCATGCAAGGTCTTTTTGCTGCTCTTCATGGCACTCTGGGTTCCTATCTCCGCGACGCTTTTCAGGAGGGCAGTGCAGATGCTGTGGCATGCCTTCCTGTTCCTCGGGCTTAGGTTTTTTCCTCTTTTCTTCTTTTTGCTTGATGGCCTCCACTGCTTTTTCTTGTAAAAAAATGTGAGTGATATACGAAACGACGACGGCCGATTCCCGCCAGGAGGCATTGGATGCTCCAATAAGGCTATCAGAGCTCAATCAATGTGAGGCTTGACTCGTCGCTTGAATAATGAGGGCTTTGCAAAGCCGCGGGAGCTTTAATCATATAAGAACGCGCTCGCCGCTCGCTAACATGACTAGAAGACTTCCCAGAATCGCCCTGTGACTCCGCACTTGGTGTAGCATACTTTTTATTGAGCATCTAACGGAATGGCGGGCCGCTCGTATTTCAACCGGTTAGCGTTATTCTCGCTCCCGCTAATATTGATTTCCACTCTGGCGCTCATGCAGACACAAAATTGGCTGAAATCCTTCTCTGCTAGATCCTCATCTACTACTGTTACCTCTCCTCAGCCGGATTCGGCCCCTTGTAGTGTGTACGGCGGCTTGCCCGACCGCGGCGAACGCGAACACAATGTCCCGGCTTTCTTGATCGTGGGGGCCCAGAAAGCTGGCACCACGTACTTGCATTCCCTCCTCAAATCGGTAACGCCGCAACTTCCTTATCATATTTAACCCCGTTCTGTATATGGCGTGCTTGCATTGTTTGATCTCCCAAAGTATTGCGACATTGCAATATTCCAGAGTCACTTCAGCCGTTCAGCGAGCCTTGACAGGCGCTGGACACGCACGTATTTGGACGCTACTCGTAGTTATATGCAACTGAGTGATGCCTTCTTGAATTATTTGTGCGAACAGGTGCCTGGAATATCCGAGCCATTATCGCAGCCGGCATTGGATGACAATGATTTACCACCTGTTTACTCTGGCATTACGAAGGAGCTACACTTCTGGGACCGCGCCCATCTGCAGAGAGACTCATTCACAAAGGGATATCTCCCCGCGTGGGCCGGCGCAAACTCCAGCGACCTGCTGTTCGAGTCTTCCCCGGGGTATTTGCCCACGCCCATGGCGCCTATAAGGATTTCGAAGATGCTGCCTAACGCGAAAATAATAGTAATCCTGAGAGAACCATCATCACGAGCCCTGTCTCACTGGTATGCACTCCGCAAACCCACGCGCCCTTCCATGAAATTTCTCACTGCTGTCTTCCCGTGCTGTGACGTGTTGTCACACTACGAATATTATTATTGAATATGTATTCGTTTTCTGCGATGTCAAGGAATATGCGACAAACTTTTTGTAAGCGGAAGGATAAACAAATAATCTGCCCCTTGAACTTCGAGGCTGCTGTCCAAAGAGAAATATCTGCCCTCAAAGCTGCTGGATGTGGCTTTGCTACTCAGGTATGCCAACCCATGCTTTTAGAGCCAATATTTCCCCCAAATATGATAATTCGTTGCCGTGCGATGGCATAGTAACACAACTCAAGCTCTATGCTATTATACTTTTCCCATCCTGATGTCCTGCCCCGACGTGAATTGTTCCAGGAGGCTTACAACAACCCATCTCGATGGAATAAGTGCTTTCGGTGCTACTTTGAAGCGACGTGCGATTTCACGGAGGGCACAATGACTGAGCCCTGGTTTCATATGAGAGTAGACAGCGACGGTCCAAAGTAGGGAACTCCATGTTTTGCTCCTGCATGATCGCCAGCACAGCAGTAGCACCCATGGTTGTGAACGAGGATATTTCTGCCTGATTTGAAAGCACTGCTGACTGATGGTGTATGTGCTGGTCTTGCTTGGTTCCTAGGGGCGAATGTCAACAGTGGTCTAAATTCTCGGGCTTCATATTTCGGGGGCTTTACGCAGCACAGCTTGCTTGGTGGCTTCAGTTCTACAGCCCCTCCCAGCTGCACATAATCAATCAGGATGATCTAAACCAGTCGCCTCACGCGGTCTTGGCTGGAGTGTTAACATTTCTGGGAGTACAACACAACCAGTCAATGATTGCCAGGCTACTAAAAACTAAAGTACGCCCGTCCATTGGCTGCAACAAGTTTGTATTACCGATGCCCGAGCAGACTGTTTCCCCCAATAGGCTTTAGTGTGACACCTTGGTGTGAATTTCTCCAGGGCGGATTTTTCAGAGGCAGCTACCAAAAAAATGAAAATTTGGCGGGGCCGGGCAAGCTTTCAGTCGTGAAGACTTTGGAGATGCTCCAAAATTTTTATGCTTTCCACAATGAACAGCTCTATCGACTGTTGGACAGAATTGGCGTGCAAAATTTCTCGAAATTCGACACTGGAAAGGTTAAGGTAAACCAGATACTGCCTTGTCGATGGCATCTTTTTTGTATGTCACTCGAAAGTATGTTTACTTTGTGAACCACACGGCCACGTTGCTTGTCCCTCCCCTCAAAGACAGTGTCCCTCCCCGATAGACAGTGCGATTTGGATTGGTGCAGTATTGTCTTCGCTCCTCTCGTCGTATGTTTTTCTCTTTCGATGGGGCTTTTGTGGTTATGAAATATGCGTGATAGGCAATCTTGCCAAGTGCTGCACGGCCAGTGAACAAAATATTTTACATAAGAAACGAGCTGCAGTGCAAATCAGTGAGTCTTTGATTTAACCGCGTCCACTTGTCGCAGGATCCGTTCATGCAAGACCGGCCTGAGAATCTGCTCCAGAAGCCCGATAGCACTTCCGGAACGAAAGGTAGGGTGATCGAGTACGTGTAGGACTTACAAGCCGACCGAACATATCGTTTCTCAATTTGTCGGCTGCTTCACTTAAACCGCCTAGACATCTCGATATCTGGGTTGAAGTGGCGACAATCTGACGTGTTGCATGTGATGGAATTGTCCAGAGTGAATATATCAAGAGAATTCAGAGACATAATTTTGTCCGATGGGAATGGACATCTGTGGTATGACGAAATCGTGAAAACGGATGATCCCATGCTGCCAAATTCTACAAGGTCGCTGCGTCTCGTAGACTATATCCAATAAGCGTCCGACAAGGAGCCAGGCGGAGAAGCGCTTCGTCGAAAACGGAGGCCGACATCTTCGGAAGCCGAAACGCCTGCTGCCGAACCGTATAATTATAGAGTAATACTGATTAATTTTCTCAATATTTTTAGCGATGCTGAATGGCAGCGGTAGGTACTACGTATGCTGCAGGAATTACTCCGAGCACTGGTGATCCTGGAAATTAGAGCATCCTAGCATATTCCCTGTGACCAATCTCAAATACAGCAATTTTTAACCCACTCGGAAGCACTCCACCAGAATTGACATTCTTTAACCTCGAAAATTGAGCCAGAGAAGAGGCAGCGATACATACCGTTGATAGCTCCACTGAATCGACACGCCTACAATACCGGGTAGCAACGGCAGAGCGCAGTGGTGCCGAAGAAAACAGGTGATAACAGGATAAAAAGAAGAAAAACAGGTGCCGAAGACAAAAGCGGAAAATATGTTGTCACAGTTAAAATCGGCCGTGCTAGAACGAGGGGCAAACAACAGGAGAAGCCTAAAGGCGGCGTCAAGCAATCCAGGATGATTCTGGCTACAGGCTGGTATGGATTCCATATGGTCCCCTCCTCTCACTTCTTGGCCACGCGGCCGTCGGGGATTGAAAGCAGCACAATGGGTTTCCCCGGCCTCAGCAATGGAGCGTCCACGATGAAGTAGCCTTTCCGCTCCAGCTGGATGATGTCACCCTTCTGCAACGTCCTCATGTTGGCATCTCCCACCGCGCTGCTCTCAAACTTGGTGTTGGGATTCACCTGACATTTAAAGAAACAGACGCGACACTCAATGACTCGACTTAGTTAAGCCACCGTCAGTGACTAAAAACAGTAGGCGCATTTCACAGGGAAAAAGCGGAACGGTACCAGGTTCTCAAACTCATCCTCCTCCTCGGGCTTCGGCTTGGTGATGAGGTACCCAAAATCCTGGAGCTGCAAGTCCACTACATCGGGGATATCCGCGAGCCAAGTGAGCTTCAGTTTTGTCTTTTTGAAGTCTCCCGTCGGGTTCAGCTCGCCCTCCAGTGCCGTGATAGTACCGTCCGCGGATTTGACAATTTTCTGTTCACAAAGGGAAGCGAGGGAAGAAGTAACATAGGGTACAACTTTCGCATCCACTGCCCAACCAAACAATCAATTCGAGTATCGTTCGATCCGTGCACATAACCCAAGCAAACAATGGGGAATGTGACTTCCCCTAGGAGAAACAGGTTTAACTACAGCTGCGGTGAGCAGACAGTCGTGCACAACAGTGAAAGCCGAAAGCCAAAAATGAATGAGCTTGTTGAAAGATTGCATGACACGCATGGCTCACCCGAATGAAGCAGTTTCCCCAGTCCATGAGGGTCACTTCCTCGCCCTCTGCAACCGCTTGCGCATCGACCTGCTCCAGCCACAACTTGGACGACTTGGTTGTGGCCTTGTCGCCCGCCCCCGGGTATTTCTTATGCCGTGGCACAATCATCACCTGCGACACCATATCCTCAGCGACATAGGAGTACAGGCCAACCATCGCATAAAGCACAAATCCTTCCTCCACCACACACACACACACACACACACACACACACACACACACACAAGCACGCATACATCAATCCATATTCACCACACACATACACGCTCACACACACGCTTTCTCTCTCTCTATTTCTCTCTCTCTCTCTCTCTCCCCCACCCCCCCCCCTCTCTCATCTCACACGAACAGACACATACCTCAGGTTCGTCTGGCCCATTCGTGAGCGTCATGGGCACACGGGCATCCGTGGAAATGGCGGTGTGTCGTGGGCAGACAGGGTCGATAATACGTTTGTTAATGGACCAAATCTTGTCCCACTCCTGCAGAGTGACGTTCTTTGAGGCACCCTGTGAAACCATGAACTCCTGTAGCGCTTGGATAGTCTGTGAAAATGAGGGTCGGAGGGCAGTCGGAGCAAACCGTTACGGTCAAAGCCCCGCAAACAAGGGAATGGTTTCTATGCTGTCTTCAGTGTATCTGCTAGGTATGACGGTCAATCAGGACAGCCATGCAGGTCCAAAAAGTTGAAGCCACGTCGCTTCTCGGTGTGGCTGTGCAAGATGAATTGAAACACTGGGTGAAGGAGGGAAAAGCAAAGGAGAAAGGGGTCTCACCATGCCTCGCCGAACAACGCCCTGGACAGTGGGGAAGCGCGGATCATTCCAGCCTTCCACACGGCCGGTGTCGACGAACCACGTCAGCTTGCGCTTGGAGAGGACGGTGTACTGGAAGCTCAGTCGAGCGTAGTCCCAGATCTGGACCTTCGGCAACTGCTTGCGCACCTTCTGGTGGGCCTCCAGGATCCAGTAGTACTGAGCCTACGCGCCACAGCAGAATGACGGATAGGTTACAACGGACGCAAATGGGGTTGCTGCGAGGCATAACCCAATAAACATCTGACCACTGGCCGGGTGCAATGTTCCATGCTGATACACATCCATACCTCTCTATCCTTATACTCAGAGGTCCGCAGCGCATGAGTGACGCCCTCATGAGCATCCACGTAAGGGCAAGCACAATCGTAGGTGGGGTACACCTGCAACCGCAAGAGGCAGTGCAGCAGCATGCTGATCAGAGCGCCGTCAAGCAGACAAGTCGCTACGAATAAAGCCAGCCTACAATGGGCACAATATTTCTTACAGCATCTATGGGGAGCATGCGTGTGTGTTCCCGAGGTAGCGCGCGCGCGCGCGTGTGTGTAGGTGTTTGAGAAACTTGCGTGTATAAGAAAATGTTTGAGTGTGTGTGAGAGATTTCGAGAGAGAGAGAGAGAGAGATTGTGCATGTGTGTGTGTGTGTGTGTGTGTGTGTGTGTGTGTGTGTGTGTGTGTGTGTGTGTGTGTGTGTGTGTGTGCGTATGTGAGAGAGAATACGCGTGTGCGTGTGTGCGTGCGTGTCATTTTGTGTGTATACGTGCTTTAGGGGTTTGGTATGTATGTATGTGTGTGGGGGGATGGGGGGGGAATGGGTACGTGTGTTCGCGCGTTGAGGAAGGGAGGGCACCTTGTATTTGGTGCCGGTACGGTGGTGCGGAGTCAGATTGCAGCGGTAAGCCACGGGATCGCGCATGCATCCATTGTTGTCCTTCATGTTGAGCTTAAAGCGCATGCAGTTGGTCAGCCCGACCTCACTCCCCGACACCATCTCCTTCCACACCTCCAGGTTCTCCTCCACGCTGCGCCCGCGTCGCTTCGACTCGATCATGGCCATGCGCTCCTCGCGCATCTGCTCAACCGGCGTGTCATCCGCATACAGAACGCCAGCCTTAATGAGCAGTTCCGCCTGCTTCAGCAAGGCGTCGAAGTAGTCGCTGGTGTACGTCAGCTGGTCGTATTTAATGCCCAGCGTTGCGATGTCCGTCAGGATGTTCTCCACAAACTCGTCTTTTTCCTGTTAGTGAACCAACATAAGCAGGTTATAACACCGCGACCCTCCACGAATGATGTCACTACATAGGCTGACACCCCCCTACAGATTGTGTGCTTCCAAAATTCATCCGCGGCCCCACCTTTGAGGGATTGGTGTCGTCAAAGCGCACGATGAGCTTCCCCTTGTATGTCTTAGCAAAGTGAGCGTTGAGCAGTGCGGCCTTGGCGTGCCCAATGTGGAGGTAGCCTGAGGGCTCGGGTGGGAAACGAGTTACCACCTTGCCCATCTCCGCGCCGGGAAGCAGAAGCTCTCCAGCCACACCTGCATTTATTCATCGCACCGCAAACCTCTTTAGCCATGCCAAGCCAGTCCAACCTATCCAAACACCTGTGCGACCACCTCCCTCCCCCCACTTCCGACGTCCCCGGCCAACCCATCCGTATATTCAGTGGTTTAACGTACTTGAGCCTGTGCCACTCTTGGCAGAGCTCTTGGCCGCCATTGCGGTGTGCTTCTTCTTACGAGCATCATACGCGTTAATGACCTTTGAAAATTCCGGCAGCACGCAGCAATGAGAGTACCAACGGATGAGGTGCGGCAGTTGGGGGCTCTTCTGGAATTTCGCCCAAATGGGCAGCCCTGTGAGGCCAAGAGCCACTCGTGTAAGATGCAAAGCCAAGCAAACGCAAGGGCAACGAAAGGTGAAAGCTGAAAGTCAGCGCCGAATGCGCCTCTCACCCTGTAGGACGCCCCACACATAAAGGTCCGCAATGGTGACCTGGCTGTCTCCAAAGTAGGTTCGCAGAGAAAGGTAGTCGTTCAGTCGAGTGCAAACAGTCTCAAAGTTGGGACCGGGCACCAGATTGGCGGCACTGAAATCAAGCACCTCGTCAACCTGTCAGGGCAGCAGATGACAGTAGCAAGTTGGTAGGGTTCAAGGATTGTGTGCGTGTGTGTGTTTGTGCATATGTGGTGCGTGTGAGTGCGTGTGAGTGTGTATATGTACGAGTCCGAAAAAAAAAATATATATATATATACAGAGAGAGAGAGAGAGAGAGAGAGAGAGAGAGAGAGAGAGAGAGAGAGAGAGAGAGAGAGAGAGAGAGAGAGAGAGAGAGAGACCGTGTGTGTGTGTGTGTGTGTGTGTGTGTGTGTGTGTGTGTGTGTGTGTGTGTGTGTGTGAAAGAGTGGGGGTGGAAGGACTTACATGCATCGCAGTAAGAGCATCCTCGCCGTAAAGGGTGGCAGACTTGGAGCAGCGTGCAATGTAACGGAGAATGGCCTGGTTTCCGGCGATCTCGTCCCTAGCCACGGTCACACAGGTCGCAGCTGAGCATCCAAGTCCATCCACTCATCAGACCCAGGCAATGGCCAATCCCATGATCCCTCCTGCTCACCCAATCATCCTCAAAGAAGTTTCCAGAGTGAAGGACAGAAGGAGGCCCATTTCGTGGGCCATTAAACTGTGACATAACCTGATCCGTTCCACACGCTAGTGCAGCCCCGAGCATCTTCCCTCTCCACCATCTCAATCGTCTCTACCCCAACACAACAACCCCTCCCACCCTTCCCTGCCTCTCTCTCCCTCCCTCCCTCTCCCTCTCTCCCGCCCCCCACTCCACAATGTCCACAAATCCATACATGCAGAAAAACTGTCTCCGTTGCAGCTGTTCGATCCACTTCACCACTCATACTGATCCAGGGAATGTAAGTAATAGATGGCGCAGTCTCAAGAATATAGGTTGGAAACGTGTATATGCTGCGAGACTCAGCAGAGGCTGCTCGCTCGATAAGGTGTCAGACCAGGAACAACGCGACGGCTGCTGTGGCGACCGACACGATACGCATCGGATGGAGACGGCACGGCACGCACTTGCTGGGTAGAGTGAGCACCGGCGGCGCGCTCGCCTTGAGAACAGGGTCCTCCTTGGGCTCCAGCTTGAAGCCACAAACCGCAGCGGCCACCAGCGGACCAAACGGCACGCCTCGCGAGTTGTACCGCAACTCCGCCATCGGGATCGCAAAGTCGAGTAGGCAACTTTGAGATTTGCTAGGGGAGGGCCTGGGCGGCAGAATACAGACTGCGCGACGGAAATGGCTACCAAGGGAAAGGCTCGTCAGCTGTGAGCTCCTAAAAAGTAGGTCCTGATCTTAACCCTCCGAGCACTGGACGCCCGAGATCGGCGGCCGGCACACTACCAGTACCCAGGTACCTGTACCTTTAGTTCTCTGCTCTCCCTCGGCCGCCGCCCCTCAATATCGCGGCGGGCTCAAATCATATCGTCATCGTCGTCGTCGTTTTTCTTCTTCTTTAAATAATACTTTATTACAATGAAGTAAGCACTGGAATCCAGATTAAATGGATTAAATGAAGAACGACATGAGCACGGACAGGGAAAAGGGAGGGGAAATAAAAGGGCAAGAGTGACACGAGTATCACGGAATCCAAAGCACGGCAAAATGAAGCGCTACATTGCGCACAAACTTCGTAGATTAAACCAAGGAGACTCCTAGGCAACGCCGAGAATGCAAAACGTGGAGGCGACAAACGGCGCCTCACGCGCCGCTCGAGGAAGCACAGGGACGCTTGCGGCCCATGGCGCGGGTGAAGATCGTTGTGGCAGGATCTTCACCCGATCCGAGAACAAAGTGGCCTCCGCACCATCTGCGGTGGCGGGTAAACCGCGCAAGATGTTGTCCGCGTGAGCAACATGGACGGCGAGAGAGACCTTCGGCGCCATGAGGCCAACATCTTGCCCACATGTATCCCTTTAGAGGTGGCTCCCTGTTGAGCTCCGTCAAGAAAGCCGTGGCGTGGCCGCCGAGAGTACCAAATTCAGTGACTGAAAAGGAAATGAAGCGGATGTCGGGGCGACCCCTCACCCCCTCCGAGTACTCCGAGCATTGAAATCCACCAGCACTAAAGGAGAATGAAGGGGGTCACACAAAAATTCTTTGTACCTATATATAAATGTATATGTACTCTTCGGAACAATGAAGGGGGATCGATATTTCTTTCCGAAGAGTATCCCCCAGTGCCCGTGCTCTTGGTATGTCATTCACCTCATGATCGGATTGTCCAAGTGCTTGACGAGTTCATGCTTGAAGCGGGGGGACTTGCGGTTGGTGGTCCGCCATATTCGGTCGGGAGCTTCTCGATATCGTCATGGAGATGTGGTTTGGTTTGACTTCATGGCTCCACACCGTCATCTTGTTGTTGATGTGACGGTTACAAGTGCTCGCACAAACAACAATTTTCCTCGTCGTTCACGGTCGAACCCTAAACCTCGTTGTTTGCGTTCTAACAATTATGTCCGTATGCAACATTTCGTTCGTCGCATTGCTTATGTTCCTTTTCGGCGGTTTTTCAGGGATGTGCGGCGAGAATTCAGGCAACGTCTTTCTTCTGTTTTTCATGGTACTTTGGGCTCTTGTGTCCGTGACGCTTTGCAGGAGGGCAGTGCTGATCCTATAGCATGCCTTCCTGTTCCTCGGGCTTAGGTTTTTATCATCTTTTATTCTCTTTATCGGGTGGTCTCCGCTGCTTTTTCTTGTAAGAATATTTTCCGAAGAGTATTGTCTACGGGTACGGGTGGTACAATGATTAATAATGATAATATGTTATGTAGCTAATAGCTAATAGCTAATAAGGTGGGAAAGGGTACCTACCCCGTATATCGATATAAGCACTTTTTTACGAAATGTGTTTATGTGTTTTACGTGTTTTATGTGTTTATGTGTTTTACGAAACGCCCCCTTTTTACTGATGTCCGCGGGTCTCTGGTACATACACTCCTCAAAAAATATCAGGATATGCAGAATGGTAAACATAAACTAGTCACGAACACGCGCCCATATCACCACGTCAAGCACGACGACACCCAGGTACCACTAAATGTAGTAGAGTCGGAAAGCAAGCAGTCAGCCGCTATTCGGTACGGCTAGACCATAGCTTAAAACGAGTGTTGTTGGTGTAGTTTGTCGAATTGAGCCCATAGATTCCTAGGAAATTGTCTAAACTACACACGTCATTTTGAGCGCCACGCTCGGGCAGTGCTCAAGCGCTCATAGTTAGCTGGATATTGCTCAATGAGGCATTTATCTGGAAATTTTGGACTTGTTACATAGGGTTTGGATGCGTGGATGCCGTGTCAATTCCGCGAGATGTGGTTTGCAGGTGTGTGTATGGAGCATGGAAGTTCACGCCGCATGCACGGGTGGTGTATATGGAAATCAAGCGAGCACAAGCCCACATGATGCAGGGTTGGAAAAACAATGCACGCTATAAATGGGCGAGGTCGATTAGTTTTGGCGATGGGCGGGGTCCAACTTAGCTGTTTAGGGCGCATCACGTTGACGGTGGTGTTTGGAATGCTTGGGTATGTTCTTGTGCATGTCACGCCCGCTCCGCGCGCGGCACTCGTCGAAAATTGGGCTTGTAAAACACTAGTAATGAAGAATTGTTAAACAAATATCCATAAACCCCGCACAAATCGCATCATGAGGTGGGCCGAATTCGACGGGTGTTTCTCTGCGCTGCGGCTCAAGTTTGCCGGAATTTTCCGGATAATATGATAATTCACAGAAAACCTATTGTGAGTGAAAGAGCCTGAGAGTATGTTCGTTAGACGCGTACTGAACCGGCGCGTCCGACGGTACCTGTTTAAAAAAGGTTTAAGCTCATTTGAGTAAGTTATGAATGTTGGAACAACGCGGGCGAGTACGGCTTGCCCTTGGGTAAGTTGTGTGCATTGCGGTTTTAAGTCTACATACACGATTTTGTGCGTTTCCGCCACAGCCGCCTGCCCAACACCTCCCCCCTCCGTCGCAAATGCATGATATTCGTCCGACCGTCGCACAATCATTCACATTGCGGCGCCTTTGAGCCCGTTACTCTTTTTGTCTAACCGGCACTGCGCCTATTTAAAAAAGCGTGTCACAAAGGCACGGGCGCGATAACCCAAAGTGCGCAAGCTCGGTAGTGCTCAAATTCGGCCCCCGTATTTGTCGGCGCAATCCATTCTGGGAAGTATTGCCTAGGATTTCCATAAGATTTGTCCATCAAATCGACGCATGTTTACATATTTTATATGCGTAGGTGCGAAATCTTGTCTGGACTTTAGTGGAGGATAGTAATATATACAATACTGTAAATGGCCATTAACGTTATGTGCTTGCCCCCTCCATGTGAGACCCAACCGCGACTGTACGACCCTACGTCTATCTCGAAACGAGGGATTGGGGTCCGACTATGTCAACACTTCATGACCTTCGCTCGATAGCTTCTCGCTTCATGAGAAAATGCAAAACATCCAACAATTGAATCGAGGAATGCTAATAATGATTAAGGTACAAACTCATCTACTAGCTTTCAATCGCGTAAATTATGTAGGCGGATTTCAGTATACTACATGGAAAAAGTCGGTAGTAAATACTCTGCCGTAGCAAATCAAACGCATGGATGCTCCGAGGTAGGCGCGACATGTCGACGGGCACACATATAATTACTCGGAAATGGATAATCTCGCACCAGCACGAGATGTTTATTTGCAACTTGTAAACATCATTTAAGTAATATAAAGCAAAGCAGTAGAAAATATTGCGAGATGAAGACACGGACCTTGGGAATTGCTTCGAACACAAACACCGAAGAGTTGTGTTGCGGCATAGTGTGAAATTTGAAAGACTCGAGTTGTCAATGCGCCAACCCAGGTAGCAACATAGAGATACAAGACACTGGCAAGTTTCCGATAACATGCAAGCTTGAAAATTACAAAATAGAATAGTTTGGAATGAAGTTGCAAAGATGGTCGTTTGTTGTTGCACCTCCATATTTGTCCAAAATTAATTGCAAGAGACATGCCTGAGAGGCTCGTTCTCTGTTGCGACATCCACGAACTACATAAATTAATTGTGCCTCACCCACACGTTAGTAAAGTTGGTTGAGCAAGGTCTGCAAAAACGCTTGAGACCAAAACTGCAGTTGTACATAAGTAATAGTGGCAGTCGAAAGCATGCCCGCAAAGCAATCACGCAAAGGGCAATCTCCGTGCCAGCATTTTCTCGAAATTGTACCAAATGGCGTACAATTTTGTCGGCGTTTGCCACAAGAACGGCGATGAGTTCGCTAAACTTCGAGACAATAGGAGGCCATATATATATGTTGTCAACATTCACACACTTCTACGTACGGATGATATAGCCTTATCATTGAATAACGCCGTTCAATAAAAATCCGCAACATTTCCACGAGCACGAACTGTATTTCCATGATCGCAAATCGAGCATAAACGAATATTTAGACGACCACTAAAAGCATACGGAACATACATTGGCATGTGAGCATGCAATCATTGTCATGACATAATTTCACGTGTGATGTTCAAGATGGCGTTACTTTCGTGCGTATAAGAGCATGCATATCATGTTTGCATGATGATTGCCATCCATTTTTGAATTCCAATCAATCGGCTCCAACGGCTAAACACTCTGGTGGCGACTTTCTCTAGCCCTAAGCACGTTCACGGCATGAGTGTGTCAGTGAGTCAGTGAAGGTTTGTAGCCTCCTTCGAGAGCTCCTTGCTCGCATGAACTTGTGTGTGTGTGTGTGTGTGTGTGTGTGTGTGTGTTAGTATGTGTGTGTATGTGTGTGTGTGTGTGTTTTGTGTGCGTGCGCGCGCGCGTGTGTGTGTGTGTGTGTGTGTGTGTGTGTGTGTGTGTGTGTGTGTGTGTGTGTGTATGTGTGTGTGTGTGTGTGTGTGTGTGTGTGTGTGTGTGTGTGTGTGTGTGTGTGTGTGTGTGTGTGCCAAAACCCACTCATTCCATGCCTTACTATCTTTACGTAGAGTTGAGTTCAGGATGTTAGATGGTAGCTCCATCGCCGTGCGTCGAGCGCTAGTCTCGGTCCTTTCGGGCCGCGCCTCAAGATCCTTTTGCATCGTGGTTGTAAGTGCGGTAGTGTGGTTGCGTGCTTCCATGCTCATAGTATATTGCAGACGACTTTCCTTCTTGTTTTTCACGGGCCTTCTGTGTCTATGATATGTAGATTTGTTTTTAATATGGTTCGAATCTTGACAGTGCCGCCGCTAGGTGCCGACGGACTCATGCTAATGATTATACTAGTACGGGTAAATTCAGTGAAATATAGGGATATTGTCGACAATGTATATCTCGGTCGATTATTTAAACTGCCATATTGCGGACGGATTCGTAACATTGGTCTAGCACTTCTCTAGCTCGACCGGGTGATATGTGTGGTGTAGTTGGATCGCGCCTCCCCGCAAAGCACCCGGCTGTGGATGTCACGGTCACTTGTGGTGCGCGCACGAATAGCAGTGCCCCAGTTGGTGATGCCCCCCTCCCGCTGATTTTCAGCGTAGCGGTTCGTGCCGAAGAGGCGAAACTTGATGTAGTAATACGTACTCCCGCCCGCGCAGGGACGTCTTCGGTTCAATCCGTTACTGACCACTTCTTCTTTGCTCTTAAGGATAGGGACATGTTGGTTCCTCTTGTGGCCGAGCTCGTTGATCGGTTGGCCGTGTTGGTGGTCGTTTGCCGTTTCATGGGCATGGGGGGTTCTTCAGCTCGCAGTGTGCGCGTTGGGAGCCTTATTCTCCCCGCTCGCTTGAAGGACTTCGTTCGCCGGTCTACCCAGGTTCCAACGCACGCGTTGTTGTTCATCGGTTGCTTTCGATGCACGCTCGGTCTTTGGTTTCTTGATGCGGTGCAGAGTGGCTACGCTGGTCATGTTGCCCGTTTCATCGTTTTGCGGGGTTAGTAGGTATTGCGTCGTTTTTGTTTTGGACTTCATTGTTTGTCTACATTGTAGTCTTGTAATTAAACGACGTTACTTTATATATCGCTTTCGCAGACGATGTGTCTCGACGACGATTTGTTTTGCATTTACGGTTACATGTGCTCGCACGAGCACCAATTTTCCTCGTGTAGGTGCTCCTCTCCAACTCCCTGACAGCCTTGCATTGGGAGCTCAGCATGGCAAACTTGATGCGGACCTCCGAGCTTCTACTTTGCTTGGCACGCCTTCGGTTCAGTCGATCCATGACTACTATCCCTTCGCTCTAGAGGATGGGGGCCGGTTGCCGCCGATGGCGGCTGAGTTGATTGATTGCCTAGCAGTTTTGGTGGCTGTTCGTCGCTTGCATGGCATGGGTGCTGCTGATTCACGCTCTTTGCGCTTTGACAGTTATGTCCGTATGCAACATTTCGTTCGTCGAAGTACTTATGTTCCTTTTCGGCATTTTTGGGGGGGTGTGCGACGTGAATTCATGCAACGTCTTTCTGCTGCTCTTCATGGAACTTTGGGTTCCTATCTCCGCGACGCTTTTCAGGAGGGTAGTGCTGACTTTGTGGCATGCCTTCATGTTCCTCGGGCTTAGATTTTTCCCTCTTTTCTTCTTTTTGCTTGGTGGCCTCCACTGCTTTGTCTTGCAAGACTTATTTATTATTTGTTATGCATTCCGTCGCTTCCCTAGCATTGGTGATGCTATTATAGGATATCATTGCCCGTATACGTATTCCTACATATTGATGTGCGCACTAGACATTTATGTAGGCGGCAGCGTGCGTGATGCTATTCACTTCTCCTTATTCCCTCATCGCGATATAACCATCGCTACGAGCCATCTCGCGCACGCGCCAACCGGCATCGCGAGGGGGCTGCGGCCCGCTCCCAGACCGTGCTCCGACAAGAGGTTATGGGGCCTCACGACACGAGTTCGAATCTCGGCGACCGCACATGTCACAATGTGCAAATATGTACTAGTCTGCGTCCGGAACACCGGCGGATATTACAAGATGCCCGTACACGTCCTTGTACATGCACGATTGCTGTGGGAGTCTTGGTCCCATGCTCACCCGTAGCATCCACGTACTCGCGCGCTTAAAATGTATCCGCGTCGATTGTCACATACCGCCCAGCAGCCGGCCCGTGCATAGTGATACATAAATCGTGTACATTCACACTAAGGCTATCCCACTATGAGGCTAGTACCCAGGCACTACTTTAAGTACATGGGTACAAGGCATGTGCTGTCTAAGCACCAACACGCCCCTTAAAAGCCATAGTACTTTTTCCGTTGAGGAGAAGGTGCCTTGAGAGTATTTCTTGGTCTCTTAAAAAAGCAGACATGAGTCGCTCGTCACCAATTAGCAACACTCGTTCAAACAATGGCGGGATCGGCCAATCCTAAGGCCAATCGCCACCACATCCGAACGAGATGGCACGCACCTTCGTGCGGGCGTAACATCCTTAAGAGGCACAACTGTGCAATAGTGGCGTCGTATCAACCCTGTAGGCCATGTCGAGGGCGCTAGTGTTGGGAGGGTGGTCGTAGGACACGCGGGGGGAGGGGCAAATGCAAGTCGATTTTAAACGAAGCGACGTCGCGCTGTCCCAGAAGGTGAGCAAAAAAGCGACATACCCAGCAGGTTTAGGCGAACAAACCGCTTCAACTCCACCCTAAGCCCATGTTTGTATTGGAGCTAGCCGTAGAAACATAGCTACGGTCGGTAAGGCTCGTCTTTTCGACGACACGGACCCTAATGGCGGGAATGTTACGCCCGATGCCGACGGGGTCTCCACAATGTAATATTCGACTAGTGGAGCATAGCATCCGGAAACCGACAACAAGTGCAAGCAAATTAAAGTTAAACATTCATCCTTTGAAGGAGGAACCCTAAGGATTCGGTCTATCGCTAGACTTGCATGTTCTACGCATATCTATCACCACATTTGCCCACGAACTACCTAGATGTGCGCATGCTTGACGCCCGCCAGGTGGGCACCAACGTGTGTCAACCTCATTTAAGCATTTTGCATCCCCAAATGCACGCCCTACAATAGATGGATTGCACGTGCACCGCGCACTTGTGCATGTGATGTGTGGAGCATTATCGTTTTAGTAGAGAGGGCAAAGTGCCAGGACTCCTTGCGTGACAATAATATTTGTAATGGTGAAACTTTTCTCCACCGAGAGCCTAGTTACTTTCACGTACGGCGCATAACTATTGCTATTGCATGGGTGAGAGAGTGGGAGGGGGGGGGCATTGCACGCCGGAGTTGTCCCACGTAGGCAAATATTTCAGCACAAAGTTTGTTAAAATAGGGTGCGTTAACCATGCTCATTGAGGGACGCATTCAATACGGTTGAAAACTCGCGTAAATAAGAGCAACGGTAACTACAAAACCTCAACATGTTGCCGCACAAGCGGTTGTCGGAATCTGGAACGGGTAGTTACACGTAGGTCGTGCCGGTTGTGGTGACTACAGAAGTGAGAAGAGAGAGATGGCGGCCGGCGAAGGCAGCGGCAGGGCCGGCCGACCGCCACTAATAGGGAACAGAGTACCGCTAATAGCATAACACTAAGTACTAGGATGACAAATAGCTTCCTTGTACATAAGCACTAGGCAACGGGATGCTAGTGCTAACACCCCCCCTCAAGGTAGCCGAGGTCTTGACGTCGTCCTAGCTTGCGTCGAGGAAGGTGCCATCTTGGTCGAAGGTGTAGTGCTTGTAGCATGTGTCTCAAGCCGGGTAGGTGTAGCGACATGCGCTCACATGAACGTGTACCTGTTTACACATCCCTCCATAGGACTACTAATGGACACATTTGTACACTAAACTCCGGGGGAGTCTTGGCCCTCCACCTATAGGTGTTCGCTATAGGTGTTCGCCGCTCAGTCGCGATGCGATGCGATGGGTTCATATACACAATATGTTCCTATCGGGTACCGACTTTTGGCGGTACTTGGATAAGGCGTACAACTCCGTTCCGGGAAGCGGCGGTTCTATCCCCCTTCATGCCATTCCGTGTGTACATGGATTAACAGGTTATGAGCCCTCCGCGTTTACGCGGGGTTTACTAGGGCACCGGCCGGAGTTTGTCCATTAAGGGGGAGTGTTTACATATCCCTCCATAGGACTACTAATGGACACATTTGTACACTAAACTCCGGGGGAGTCTTGGCCCTCCACCTGTAGGTGTTCGCTATAGGTGTTCGCCGCTCAGTCGCGATGCGATGCGATGGGTTCATATACACAATGTGTTCCTATCGAGTACCGACTTTTGGCGGTACTTGGATAAGGCGTACAGCTCCGTTCCGGGAAGCGGCGGTTCTATCCCCCTTCATGCCATTCCGTGTGTACATGGATTAACAGTACCGGCGAGTTGCCGATATGAAGCGGTTCCAAATGTACTACGTAATGTACTAGTCTGACATGTAGCGGGAAAAATTGTCCACGGGCAAATTAGCCGACGCATGAGAGCGACCGGCGAGGAAGAAGCATGGCCAACAAGGGTTTTATAAGCGTGTAGACACGCAAAAGCATAGACGGGCGCTGCTCGAGTTGACTCCCCCCTTTCGCCGTGAGAAAGGTAAGCTCCCCGCTAAGTAAGGTGAGCGTTGCGGCGTTGCCTCGGGAAAAAACACTAACAATACTAATTTAAGTACGCACGGCAGAATTTTCGCGGGTCGGTCTTTAAAAACCAGATCCGGTCGAGAGCATCGGTAGGTTGAAGGCTAGGTAGGGCTGAAAGCTTGGTGGGGCGAGCGTGGGGCCGGGCGCTTTACACACGCTCTTCTCCTTTTTACGTGGGAGATGTTAGAACAATCGCGGACAACCAGCTCGAAAGCGAAGCGTGGTGTCGGTTGGACGATGAATCACTAGCGTGGCGCCGAGTGCTTTACACTCGCTCTACTCTTTTTTACGTAGGAGCGTGTAGGACTAGCGTGGCGCGGAGCGCTTTACACACGCTCTTCTCTAGTGTAACTTGGTGGAGGGCCCATAACCTGTCGGAATCGGGACTAGATAGTCATACGTAGGTTATGCCGGCCACACAAGGGGGACGGCTGTGGTGACTAGAGAAGTGAGAAGAGAGAGATGGCGGCCGGCGAAGGCAGCGGCAAGGCCGGCCGACCGCCACTAGTAGGGAATAGAGTACCGCTAATAGCATAACACTAAGTACTAGAATGACAAATAGCTTCCTTGTACATAATTGGAAATTGTTTACAACATGTGCCGGCAAACTGGACCGACTGCTGTCTCTCGGGCCTCTCTACCAAGCCATTCAGGACTTATAAGCGAGTTTAGCCCGGGTCTCTTCGACCAGGTACACCTATCGACACACCTAGCTTCACTGTGTGTCGACGTTCCTCGGGAGTTAAAAAACTGTAAGCAACCGCAGTAATTGCCACAGTCCCCCCGCCTAAGCAGTAACAGCGTAATAATTTTGTAATCAAGAAAAACAGATCTAAAAATAAATCCACTTGTCGAGAAATGCAAAACTAAACTGCTGCTCGACCTTCACGATGCTCGGCCCGCTCCCACCGAACCGGGGTGCCGACCGGCCGAGGCCGGTCGGCGTTCGGGAGGGACGACGGGCCAGCCTAATCTAGCTCCCGCGTGACTTCGGTCTTGCCGAAGATAGGAGGGGAAAGGCTGGCAAAAAACCCCTCCTCGCGCGGTCGCTCGTCGATCCCGCCGCCCCATCCCGTAAGCCCCGCCAAGGTCGCCGCCGCATCCGCCGACGCGACGGTCCTCCTTGTCGAGGTCCCCCGTCACCTCCAGGGCAGGTGGGGGGGACCGAGACACATAGACATAGAAAAAATGGGCGCTCCTGCCTCCGCACCTGAATTTTCCCCGCTCATTTCCCCGGTTTTTTCGCTGTCTGGTACCCGGGTACCTGTCAGGTAGTCCGGCCTGCGTCCGTACCCTCCCCCCCTCTGATGCGCGTCCACCTAGCAGACTTTGTTGAAACAGGGGCCTCCGCGCTCACCCGGGCCCCCCCGCAAGGGTCTCGTCTATCCGGTAGTGGGTATCGAGGAGGGGGGGGGGGGGGGGTCAGGTCGCCGTAGCCGGATCCGTCGGGCCGCGGGTGCACGGAAATTAGTCAAAACCCTCCGTGCCGGGTTTTCCGGCGGCGCCGACCCGGAGGGTCGTCGTCGCCAGATCTTGTCGCTCCGTCCTTCGCGACAGGCCTCCTTGCCGCCCAAGCCTACTCCTCCCCCCTCGGGAGATGTATCCTGTCGGCGTGGCGGCTCGCTAGTGAGCGCCCTACCCTGGTGCTGCTCCCCAACTAGCTCGACGCCGGGTACGGACATTATTTTAATTTTCCAAAAAAGCCCTCCGTACAGGGCTTTCCGGCGGCGGCTGATCCTGAGGATCTCCGCCGCCTCACATAGCCGCTCCTCCGCCTGCGACCGGCCACCGGCCTGTTCCAGGTCTTGCTTCCCCCCCTGAGAAGTGTCGACCGGCACAGGGCTGGTCGGCGGCTAGCGAGCGCCCTTTCCTGGCGCTACTTCCCGGCTGGCCACCACCAGCTCCAACACCCACCCCCCACCGCAGATCCGGCCGTACCCTCCTCGCAATCAAACGCTTCTGAAGTACAGGTCCCACCCCCTCGAGGTAGACTGTCCTTAGTAGTATCTGTACGCGAAAAAACATATCGGACGGGCCGAGCGGGAGATCTTGGCGCCGGTATCGCACAGAAATTATTTTATTCAAAAGCCCTCTGTACAGGGCTTTCCCGACAGCTGCTGATCCCGCGGATCGAGCTGTCGGCCCTCTTAGCCCCCTACCGTGCCAGGCCTGGCACGGCTACGGGGTTTCCAGCGCCCACCACGGGGAGGTGAGGGGATGCCGACGGGCCTGCGAGCGCACCCCCCTCCGGGGCCGCCGCCGCTGCGCCGCCGGCGGGCGCCTTGTACATAAGCACTAGGCAACGGGATGCTAGTGCTAACAGCGGTGGATACCGGACCTTTCATGTTCCATGCAACCTTCCAATAAAGAAGGTGTGTGACATACTTGATTAATGTCTCTATTAGCATAAGTAACCACGGAAGGCGGTTTTTAGCCATGTGGAAAGCAAGAGGCACATGCACAACCGGGAGAAACCTCGTCGAAATCCGATACGAAGATTACGAAAGAGGCACCCAAGATATTCAAATAGATGAGACAGAACGAAGGCTAGCCCATACGTAAACTAGGTGTCGTTGTCTGCTCTAGTGTTGTGTGTGATAGCGGCTGCTTTGCTCAAAGTGTGAAGGATAACAAGCCGGAATGTGATTTGAGGGCGCCTCTACCCTTATTCGCTAAATTAGTAAATTTGACAAGAGAACATGCATCATCGGCGTCGCTAAGGTATGAAGCATCACTAATATGTAATTTCAGTGCTACCATTACGTTACGTATGATGTCCCTGCTCTGTTTTGCCTCACGTTGGGCAGTTGCCGCGACAATAAGGTTCGTCGATGAATTGTCGACGGCCGTAGTACCTATGTATTGCACCTTACCTTGGCGATTGCCCGCTCGTGCGCCTTTAACCAAAGGACCTATCACCGTGGGCGTGTTGTATGGGTCGAGGACTATCCGTGTATATGATTTAGTGCGTTCGTTTGGCCTGCCCTGATGCATTTTGGGCAAGAGTTCGAAAAAATACAACGGCAAGTTCAACCATCCCCTGACAAAATGCCAAGATTGAGAGGTCTGCTGCTTCTCCGAGCCTAGTGCGAAGTGCCCATAACTGCCAAAATGCCAAGAGACCAGTGTCGAGGGCAATATGCCCGAAGATGACTGAATTTTGCGGACGTTTGGGTGCCACATTCGTCGGTCGACAACACATACCTTTTCCTAGTACCTTGGTACTATCGGCGACCGCAGTTGGATAGCTAAGGATACCGGCTCTTGAGCGGTACTTGGCAGCGCGCCGGGTTGCCAACATGTTGCTCCGATACGAGCTGCAAACTCTCGATCATTGCGTTCTTAAAGTTATGTTTGCATGCATTATTTCGTTCGTCGATATACTTTTGTTTCTTTTCGACGTTTTTTGGGGGGATGTGCGGCGAGAATTCATGCATCGTCTTTTTGCTGCTCTTCTTGGTACTTTGGGTTCCTATCTACGTGAAGCTTTGCGGGAGGGCAGTGCTGATGTTGTGGCATGCCTTCATGTTCCTCGGGCTGAGGCTTTTTCCTCTTTTCTTCGTTTTGCTTGGTGATTTCTAGTACCAGTACTGCCTTTTATTGTAAAACAATTTACAATATGCGTTCTGCAGTGCTGCTACGGCAGACGACGATAGGCCTTCCTGTTCCTAGGGCTTAGGCCTGTGGGGTTTTTTGCTTTTTCCTCCTTTCTCCTTTTATTTGCTTGGTGGTTTCCTCTGCCTTTTCTTGTAAGAATGTTTTTAAAATACTGACGACGATAAAATGACGGCGCAGCGGAATAAAGCAGCGGCCATCGCTTGTAGTAGGTGGGTACCGGAGCCGTGCTGGTCGTAAATGAAGTGGACCTGTTGCAGCACGCAAACTTGTGAATGTGCAGTATCACACAGCCGCGTGCGTGCTAGCACTGTCGTCTCACCCAAGGACGTCAGGCTGACGGCAGACGGCTTGCGAGGCCTGTTTTCCACTCTTCAAGGCAGACGAGGCGGAGGGACGGAAACTACGCAACAAACCGATCGCGACCTCCGCCGCTCATCGCCGAGAATAATTGTATTTCCGGGACTGACTCCCTGAAATATAGCGCGGGAGAATAATGGCAGAGAAGGAGGCGGGCCGGAGTGGGGTGCCGCAGGGCAGCCGTCCGGCCTCCGCATCCGCCGACACAGAGTCGACGAGAAGCCGCCTAGGTCCGTTACTTCCAGACGACCGCATGCAGTTTTCCCGACCCCACCCATTTTTCCTCATTTCCTCCGCCGCCAAGGCCTACGTCGACCCAACTCGACGACGACGCTTCTCACTGCGTTTTCATGGCACAACTTCCGGCTCTCGACACACTCCATTCACGTCATTGTTATCTTACTGATTCTGTGCCTTTCCTTAACTGCGGCACGTGTTGTCAGGTAGCCTCAGCATGCCGGAAGCTGCCAAGGCGGAGCCGGGCGCGGGCGGCCTCCCCACGGGGCCCGTCGCGGAGGACGCCAACGCTGCTTCGGTGACCAGGAGCGGCGTGAGAAAGGCGGGATTAGCAGCTCACCCTCATTGCTCATGCCATTGCATCACTTTAGGGCATTTTAGGTGCTGTGAAGGGCGGAGAGAGACTGTATGTATGAGTGGGTATGTGTGTGTGTCAGTGTGTGTGGGAGAGAAAGTGTGTGAGAGTGGGGGGGGCGTGTGTGAGTGTGTGTGTATGTGTGTGAGGGAAAGAGGGAGAAGGTGTATATATGCATATGTGTGTGACAGAGAGGAGATTGTGTGTGTGTGTGTGTGTGTGCGCGTGTGTGTGTGTCTGTGTGTGTGTGTGAGTAGGAGAGAGAGAGAGAGAGAGAGCAGGAGGGGGGAAGGGAGGGTGAGGGGGACACAAACATACACACACACAAGAAAAACAGAGGAGAGCGGGGTTGGGGTAGGTCGGATAACCGGTTGACGTTGTGATACGGCGTGTCTTATTCCATTTGCAGAAACGGTTTGCGCCGGTGAACCCTGCTCGACGAAAGGTGAAGGAGGATCCTGATGGTGGTGCGTCAGGTAGCACGCCGGTGGGGCTGGATGTGGGCGACTTTCAGGATCTCATCAAGCAGGTACGCCCCTCTCCTCTTCAACCTCTTGCCATGCCTTCGTCCATTCATTGAGGCAAGCGGGCAGCAGAAGGGGAGGGCACAGGGAAGGGAGGGGGCGGTGGCGTCGGGGTTCTCACTGCTGCCTCGCTGTGCTCTGCTGTGCTGCAGGCGCAGAGTGATGCGGCCAACAGAGGGGGCAGCCGGCGGGGCCGTGGTCGCGGGATGCGTGGGAGGGGGGCGGTCCGGCACCAGGTGGTGTTTGGGGCGCAGGTGGAACGCACCGTCCCCGGCCTCTCCGTACTCCCCTCCGCCAGCACCGGCGGTGCCACGGGAAGGAGCGCCGGTGGCGGTGGGGGTGGGTCTGGGGCAGGGGGAGGGGAGAGCAGGGGCAACGCAGCGCAGGGGAGAGTGGGTCCTGATGGCCGCGTCGAGATAAAGAACGACGAGGAGGACATGAAAGCAGCAGACAAGGTAGCAACATGCTTACAGGGTCAAACCCTACTTCGCAACAGTAGCTGTGCTGTGAGGGATGGTGTCCACAGCGCAGTCCTCCCCGGCATTCAAGTGCTTGGTACATGGCATGTGCTTGTGCCTGTCGTGGCTGGGTTTTGGCTGAGTGTGTGTGTGTGTGTGTGTGTGTGTGTGTGTGTGTGCGTGTGTGTGCGTGTGTGTGTGTGTGTGTGTGTGTGTGTGTGTGTGTGTCTGTGTGTGTCTGTGTGTTTGGGCTCTGCAGTCCGGGTTCATCGGCTTCCTGGACCCCGACAAGTACTACCCCACCGTGCTGCCGCTGGAGCCGCCGGGGATGGAGAGCCTGGTGGACGACGAGGAGATCGCGGCGCCGCCGGACCTGGCTACGGCGGAGATGGTGGAGAGCAACGCGGCGGAGGAGATGGGGCTGCTGGGTAACCAGGACGACGACCAGCTGCTGCTCTTCCAAATGCCGGACGTCCTACCCATCCGCAACCCGAAGGTGGCTATCTCCCTCTCTGCCCATCTAATCCAACTCCCACCCTTTCACCTGCTAGAACCTCCTTATTTCCGTATTCCTGTCTATTTTGTTAAGAGGTATGTTCGGCTGTGGTTTGATGTAGGCGGGGCAGCGCGCGGCGCGACGTGAGCTGCTGTCGGAAGACCACAGGCCGGAGCCGCCGTGCATGTCGCTGGGGAAGCTGCCGGCGGGGAAGGTGGGGAAGCTGCTGGTGTTTGAGAGCGGGAAGGTGAAGATGCAGATTGGGGAGGTGCTGCTGGACGTGCAGCCGGGCGTGCCGTGTGGATTCCGTCAGGTGCCCTTCCTCCCAACTGCACCCATCGCATCGCTTGCTTGGGCCCTTTTGGAGAGCCGCTTCATGTGCAACACTGTGCGTCTTGTATACAAATCCACCGGTAGAGTTGTTACAATCAGCGTAACCATGACCATAACCATCAGTTTTACTATGATTTTAATATATTTATATGATTGCTGTGCCTTCTGTCACACTTATGTCACTCCGCCATTGTCCACTTTTCATGCGCAGCTCCTCCTTTGTGTTATGTTCCCATCAATTTTTGGGGGCTCGTTATAAGTGTCTCATGCAACGCCACTTTTCTTGTTGTGACGCTGTCAGTTTCTGTGACGTAAAGTTAGGAAGATAAGAGGAAAGAAGTATAAAGCTCTGTGCTATGTTTGCATGAAAGCCGCACAGCTCGGGCAAGATTGGACCCGGTGGTGCTGGTCAGGGGCGGGGGGTGTGAGGGGAGGGGGGAGGGGGGAGTGTTACCATGAAAGGAAATACAGGACTTGGCAAGTCATTGAGCGGAGACGAGCCTTGCTTCTTTCAACCCTCCACCGTACTTTTTGATTATCATCAAAGTCAGAGTCATTCCTGTGCCACTATTCCTTGAAAGCGTCACTCGTGCTTATATCCAGGCTCATGTGAAAAGTTGCTGATGACGTTATTGCTTATTTGTGTCTTACTGATAAAGGGGGGCTGTTCTCTGTGTTGGCGTGTCTCAGAGTCTATCACGGCCGAAACCAACGGTTATTTGTTAATCCTCTTCTTCACCATTGACGTCTCACCTTGCTCTCCATTGCCCTCTCCATCTTTCACTGACCCACGTGAGTGCCGCTGTTCCACCTGTGCTCAGGATGTGGCCGCTATGAACGCGGAAGCAGGGCATGCGGTGTTCCTTGGCGATGTGGCACAGCGAGTGGTGTGCTCGCCCGACATGGAGCAGCTGCTGTCAGCGAACCCCGCGCCAACCTCGTGGCAGAGGGCGCCGTCGGTGGGGAATAAGGTTGAAGGGGGCAGTGCAGTGGAGCCCAAGGAGGAGAGGAAAGTCAAAATGGAGGTCAGCTGAGGGGGGCTGCCTTCCTTTGCAGAACACTCCTATTTCTATGGTTTTTTGGCTGCCTTGGTAGCTGTTGCACGCTGGTTTGATGTCTCGCGATGTGGCACAAATA
>JAPMLY010000308.1:155000-237500 GCA_026401115.1 Tetraselmis chui
GCCTCCTTCCCGGCTCTCCTACAATTGGGTGGTACTGGGGTATCGTCGTGCTTGACGTGGTGAGAGGGGAGCGTGTTCTTGACTAGCTTATGCTTAACATAATGCATGTCCGGACTTTGTGGAGGAGTGTACATGTTTCATTCGAGGTCAGTTTTCTCCTTGTAATCAAATACAGTGGAAGTTTCCTGAAAATTACATGTCATACATAATAAACATATGTGATTTCCTAAAACAAGCAGCAGTTATTCTCAGATATACCTAAATAGAAACAAACAAGATATTTTTTACTCTGCTTATTGGATCACTTTAATTGTAAATGATTATTACAAATTGTTCCGGACCTCCTGCCCCGGGGGGCCTGCCGTCGACCTCTCCACGTGTCACATATACCCATAAACTGTAACCTCGACATTATAAAACCCACCGGGGCGTGTAGCACATGCATGCAGTGCATCGTAGAGGATGCTTCACTCAAACGTCGCACAAACTATTGTAATTACATTCCCATAACTTGTGCCCCAATGCTTCACCGCACGCACCTCACCCCTTATTTGAAAACTTGAGTTATACACAAGCTTTTAGTCTTGCTCATTCTACCCCTCTTAGAAATCCCATTTATCTTCGCTCCACGAGTAGTAATCACCAAAATGTAATGGGCTTATTTAGCTTAATAAAGACTCCATGCGTCTAGTGACACCATAACTCCATTGTAGTCATACCCGCTCAATAAGTGACTCACCTAAAATAGAATGTGCAAGCTTTCATTGTTAAACTAAGTCTACAAAATGTAAGCCGGGGGTCTCCTTGTCCATCCTCTCAAGAAATGTGGTGGGGTATACTCCCCCAGGGACTGGATCCGCCATTTTTTTGTTGGGTTCGGATCCATGAGTACTTGATTTTTTAGGATCCGGAACTAGTGAGTACCTCTAAAAAAGGGATCCGGATCCCGCGATTACCTGTGATTCTAGGGTTCGGACCCCGCGATTACCTACTGAACCTTGGGTTCGGACCCCGCGATTACCTGTGATTCTAGGGTTCGGACCCCGCGATTACCTACTGAACCTAGGGTTCGGACCCCGCGATTACCTGTGATTGTAGGGTCCGGATCCAGCGATTACCTGTGATTCTAGGGTTCGGATCCAGCGAGTACCTGTGTTTTTGATTCCGGAACCGAGTACATGAGTACTTCTAATTTTTTTGGTTCCGTTGGATTCGTTGGGTTCGCGATTCCAACAAGTACTCGAAGTACTCATGCAAATTGATACAAATTGCGCATTTTGGGGGAAGTTTGTACTGCAATTTGAATTTTTACATCTCTATTAGTTCTATGCGCCTGCTTATGCTTGGATCCCATACAGTAGATACGTACAATTCACTTCCCATACTTTCTGCCCGCTGCAAACATATTTAGTACTTTACAGTCTATCCCATACAATTTAGCAAAACTTTTGGTCCCTCCGGCAAGTGCCACAAGCAATGTATGTGAGTTTATAGCCCTCCGGCTCAAAAAAGACACTTGCCATCACAGGGAAACAGATTCCGATGCAGTACCATTTTTCACATATGATGTGACAAGTAATGCCAAATGGTTTATCGCATGGCCAGTGCGAGTCCACCAAATGAACATTAAATGCACAAAATATGGATGAAAACAGGTTTAAGACAACCATTTCTTACAGTTTATATAGACTTGTGACAACCATATTCCTCGCGCATACATAATTCAACAATTACATGAGACTAACAAGGCATCCTCTAGGCTATCTTCCTTGGTGTTCTTCTTGAACGCGTCATGCATTCGCCCCGCTTTGTTGAACAAACGCTCGCATGCAGCAGAGGTAGCAGGCATAGATAAGTACTGCCGCGCCATTAAAGCCAAGTCGGGGTACAGAGCTGCATGTGTTTTCCACCATGTCAACACACAAATGTCCTTGTCCGTTTCTTGGGGCAGCTCAAGGTAACGCTCTAAGTCATCCTTTTCCACGTGCTTGGCTGTAGAGGGCGTCACACGCCCAGTCAAATCCCCGGAAAGGAATGCAGTGAAAGACTTACTCTTCGACGACATCAATTGCTTGCCAATCTCTGCAGCTGGATAGGCACCGCCTTCTGCCTCGCTCTCTTCCGGCTCTGTGCGCCACTGCTCTCCAAATTCTCTTCTTGCAGCCGCCAAAATTGTAGGCGCAAAGTCTGGGCGAATGCCATTGAAGTCCAGATTCTTAAACCTGCACAATTCACATTTTAGTTAACATAGCAAATGCACAAGTAAATTTGCATACACACACAGAAACACGTAGAGAGCATACAAAATAGGTACACAAACGAACACCACACACACATACACACACATTCAGAAGTAGATGCACATACAAGCCTACACACACACAAGCAGATTAACACAAACACATGCATAACACAAACACACATGCAGAAGTACATGCGCATACAAGCACACACTCATACAAATATGCATAAGCATATACACGCAAACACACACACACACAAGGACGCTCAGATACAATCACATCTATTTATCAACATTTAATATATTTACCAGGTATATAATAGAAACAATTGTGCAAAATTTAAACACATGCACACACAACCATTACAAGGTACTCACCGAATGTCCAGCAATGTCGCAATCCCTATCTTGATGTAATCGTTCTCCCTTATGTTCGTGAAAAAACGCTCAATGATTCCGGCCCGCAGACTCTCCCTTGCCTCCGCCATATGAGGCTCCATGTCCTCCGCTTCGATGGTGTACAAGTCCATATCCCTCCGCTCATCTTGCAATGAAACGGGCATGTGTGACGACAGCTGCTCTAACAAAGTGCCTAACATAGGGTAAACAAGGGATATGGTAACATAGTCACCCTGCAGCAAATTCACAACTTGAGCCACTGGCCACAGGATCGCAGCTAGCTCTCGAATAGTCTCCCAATCCTCAGTGTTGATGGCGAAGTCCGAATACACCTTCCCATCGTCATTGGCAACGCAACCATTGGGTACCTAGTATAGAATTAATATCTCAGTAAATGAACAGTAGTGCAACTTAACAATAATGCAATGAAAACACCGCAAGACAGTACTTACTTGTAACATATACTCGGTAATTGCTTCAGCGTTCTGCACAAACCACACAGCCTGAGGAAACAAGCCTAACCAACGAGTGGCTGACTTGGTACTTGGCTTACTTGTGGGAAGACCCATCCGAGTTTGAATCTCCGACAGCTTGGCAGCGCCCAAAGTGCTCCTAGAAAAGTGGGCACTCTGACCTTGCATTGCTCGGGAACAATCCTTGATGTGCGGCTCCTCCACGAACTTGTTGACACACAACTGAATGCCATGAGTAACACAGGTATGTCCATCCAATGCACCCCATCCTTTCTTCATGTTTGCTCCATTGTCGCACACCTAGGCAACCGTCAAACCATCTTCATTCAGAGACATACATAACAAGCAAAAACAAAAAGCCAAAATCTAAACTAACTCTTACCTTACTGAATATTGATTCATACACAGTGTCCACAGCTTCGACGCCTTCCAAGTCGTCTGCTTCGACAAGCTCTCCTACATTCACTCCAGCAAGTCTGCGCTTTGTCGTTTGCAAAATATTCTCACCTGTGTGGGAAACCTTTCCGTAGGGCTCGCAAATAACCAAGCGCTTCATAAGTTGCCACGATCCGTCGATCCAATGCACCATTACCGCCAACAATGAAACAGAATTCTCCCCCCAAATATCTCCAGATATGCACGGCTTCAATCCGTCTTGAAACAACCCGTTCATCATGACTCCTGTTTCAACAAGTGTCTGAAACAAGCAAAATTAATTACCTTAGGTATTTTTAAAGGCAACACGCAGTCATACATTCAAATAAACCAACAGTAATTACCTTTTGAGCCAAGGATGCCATGCAACGCATTACCGTCTCACGACATGGACCGCTATATGCGCCTCCCGAAATAACAGACATCACATCCTTGAGCTCTGTGTCCGACTCCATGATCCCGAATGGCCGACATCGCTTGACCACCCAAATTGTTATCAACTCGTCAAGGTACTGTTTCCTTTTCGCAGAAATCTACGAATAGAGTCAACAACGAATGAAAGGTCAATAACATGCTATCATTAAGTCAATAACATGCTACTATACAATCACAATGGGACATGACTTACCTCTGCTTTGATCACGGTGGGGACAGAGACATCCCCAACTTGAATGTTTTCACCAGTAGCCAAGTCCTGTCTGTACTCACCTTTATGCCGACATCTGAGGTGCTTGATAAGATTTGAGGTCCCTCCGCTGTACTTGAGCTTGACTTCCTTTGGACACAACTTACATACGACATACTTGATACCATTGGGGAACTTCTTTGGCTTATGGAAATGATTCCAGCATTGAGCATTGTAGATCTTCTTCTTCGGCGGCGCCAAGTCGTCATCCACGATGACCTCTTCATCGCCTTCGTTATCTTCTTCGATGCCTTCTTCAACCTCGTTTGATGTTACAGTGGCTTTAGCTTGCAGTCGGTTCTTCCTCTTCCTGCTTATCCGATTCGCCTCTCGATTTCGTGCCTCCTGCAGAAACACAATGCACCCATCAAAAGTTAGTAATGGAAACATGAAATTGTAGCGAAAGAACAGAAAAGAACACAAAGAACAGAAAAGCATCACAGAATAGCGATAACAAAGTGTCGACAAGCTCAACTGCAACGCTATTACTATGGCTTCGATAGAGCACATAAACAGAGACGTAAAAGTGCGGGCGGAGGCGGGGAGTGGGCGCCATGCGGCGCTACCGAACAGCACAGTGCAACAATATGCTTAACGACAAAGTAACATTTTATGTGGGAAAGCAAGGAACAGAAAAGCATCACAGAATAGCGATAACAAAGTGTCGACAAGCTCAACTGCAACGCAATATGGCTTCGATAGTGCAAATAAACAGACATAAAAGTGCGGGCGGAGGCGGGGAGTGGGCGCCATGCGGCGCTACCGAACAGGACAACGCAGCTAACTCGGGGGTGAGGGCAGAGCAGAGGGGGGGGGGGAACTCTTGCTTACCTCTTCAACTTTCTCTTGCTCGTTGTGAAAATCTTCAAGCAGGGTGGACCAATTGGCTTGCCGCCTTACGTTGAACTCGGTTTCTGAAGTGGCGGCTTCCTCCGGCAGTCCTTCCCACATAACTTTATACGTCAACATTCCACACCTTTTTCCTTGGCTAACAATTTCCTTAACTACATACTGCCCTTTATTACTATACGGATCTGCACCTGTTTTTGACTGAGATGTCCTAAACACCCTATCTGAATTCCACACAAGCTCCTCTTCTGCACGTTGGATAGCCGTCGATGACAAGCTCTTCCCTGATCTAGACGGTCTACTACTTCCCGCTTGCCCCGCCATTGTTGCTAACTATGAAAGGATTGGATGTGGACGGGCAGATTATGGTGGATTGCAAGCGCGTACGCACCGTTTAAATAGCCTTTGGGTGGGCTACAATCGAATCAAGGCTGCGGAATGACAACAATAAGGGCTATTGAACCAATCCTAGACATACACCTCAGCAGATTTGCATTGCCAAATACCTCCCAAAAAAACAGCGTGTCACTTCGGGCAACCACAGATTCGTGAGATACTCGGAATCGTGAGTACTGATTGGGTATCACGATTCCACGTCGTTTTGCGGGGATGAGGTACTCGCGATTACCGCGGATCCATTAAAGTACGATGAATACCGGATCCAACGATTACTTACAATAACTGGTACCGGAACCAACGATTACTTACAATAACTGGTACCGGAGCCAACGATTACTTACAATAACTGGTACCGGAACCAACGATTACCTACTGAACCTAGGGTTCGGACCCCGCGATTACCTGTGATTCTAGGGTTCGGACCCCGCGATTACCTAGTGAACCTTGGGTTCGGACCCCGCGATTACCTACTGAACCTAGGGTTCGGACCCCACGATTACCTGTGATTCTAGGGTCCGGACCCCGCGATTACCTGTGATTCTAGGGTCCGGACCCACGAGACCAAGTCCGAACCCGAGTAGTCTCGTGGATTCGCGGCTCCTTAGGATCCGGATCCAGTCCCTGTACTCCCCCTTGGGCGGATATGGTAAGGTGTGCGTCAGTTGTAGGCTTTGTTGGGTGGGAAAGGACGGAAGGTGTGGTGAAGTTGCTTGTATGACATGAAATGAAATGAACGGTTTTACAACGAGTACCGATAAATCGGTTGTTATCTCATGGCGTACGCAATACTGCCATCCATGCCGTAGGAATGTGGCTCTATGTTGGGGGTCTCCTTGTCCATCCCTCTCCGTTAGCATCATCAACATAAGATGAATAATCAATCAACACCCGCCCCACCTCATGGAACAAAATATCTTAAACGCTCCATGTGTGCACAACAAGGGCCACATGGAAATTGAATGTCCCTCAATGTCGGGTATCCGAGAGGACCGCCATAACAACGCCCACCAACTCTTACTCACACAACTCAAACAAACAAATGGTGGACGTTGGGAGACCATTACCGATGGCTTAGATAATAACTCTATTAAAACATTCGCTCTAGAGGATGGGGGCCAGTTGGCGCCTATGGCGGCCGAGTTTGGTCGATCGTTTGGCAGTTTCGGTAGCAGATGTGGCTTCCCTGGCATGGGTGCAACGGACTCTCGTTCAATGCGTTCTCATAGTTATGTCCGCATGCAACATTTCGTTCGTCGATATAATACTTATGTTCCCTTCCGACGGATTTTGGGGGATGTGCGGCGAGAATTCTTGCAACGTCTTTCTACTGCTCTTCATGGTACCTTGGGTTCTTATCTTCGCGATGTTTTGCAGGAGGGCAGTGCTGATGCTGTGGCACGCCTTCCTCTTCCTCGGGCTTAGGCGTGTGGGGTTTTTCCTCCTTTTTCCTGTTTTGCTTGGTGGTTTCCAATTATTTTTCTTGTAATAAGTTTTTACTAATATTAACTAAGGATTACCGCCGGTCAGAAACAGGTGGCCACCACGTCACGCGCATCAGGTAATTGGTTCCCGACAGTGCTAACCCCCTTCGCCAAACTAAGCGCCCCCCTCCACACCCCCAACTCTTTTCGCTTACCCCTAGACAGTCTGCAAATTATCACAATGCCCGCTGTAGCAACTGCCGCGGGCGTCATCGTAGCGCGCGCGCAGTGGCCGCGACGGAGTGCGAGGTCGAAGGCTGGTTGCACTGCTCGGCGGCTGCAACAACTTCCCGAGCCACCCCCGCTGCCCTGCCGAGCTGTGGCTGCAGCCGCCGGGGGCGCATTAGAGCCCCCAGATCTGCGAGAGCTGGCAAAGATGGCTCAGATAGGTATCACCGACGAGGAGGTACAGAACAGCCGTCAGAACTCGATCATCGAGTCGCCATCCAATCCCATAAACCCTAAGTATAACCCTAACATAGTCTTTTGCCGGCTGCCAAGGCTACCAACCTTTAAAGCGGAGCCCCTGACCAACTTCCCTCCATGTTGAGCTTCCTGTTGCATGGTTGGGACATTCTCCGCAGGTTGAGGAGTGGACCCCTCAGATAGGGAGCATTGTGGAGTGGTGAGCTTGCCACCTCTGCTTCATTTACACTCGGCCGTAAACCCTAACGTTGCTCCCACCACACTCCCACTGCCCTTACCAGTTCCACCCCGGACACAGCCCTTCACTATGGCTGATATGGAAAAAGCTATGGTCTGGGCAGATTCATTAAGGCTGCGGTGATCAGGTGTTGTCTGAGGACTGCGCGGTTATTGTTTTTTAGGCGGTCACTTGCGCTGACACACAAACACACGCGCGCTCTCTCTCTTGCGTTAGGTTTGGGGAGTTGGGGAAGGTGGATGTGACGGGGGTGGAGCCGTCGCTGCGTGCCATGGGTGAAGAGAGCACTCTGCGGGAGGATGTGCCCGTGAGCTTCCCCAACAAGTGCGCCCCCCTCTTCAGAGATGGCATGATGCATGTTGTGGTGCGTGATGGCGTGGTGAAGTATATGATAGTTGTTATAATGAGTGGCACGCGGATGGCATGGGGGAGGAGCTGATAGGGCGAGCACTGTCTCTGTGCAGGGAAGACTTGCTGAAGCAGGTGCCCGACAAGGAAGGGGTGTACGTGAAGGTGCCAAAGATATCGACGGAAGCAGACGCATGAAGCCGCCTTTGCAGAGAATGTGCCGTCCTTTTTATGTTGTGCCATGTTCTGTCGGACAGCCCCTTTTGGTTGTCAAACATGGGTAGACTTGAGTAGCTAGGAGTGCCAACAATCACCGAGGGCTACGCCTTATAATCTGCCAACGCCACGCCGGATGTGCCCCATCCGATATTGGGTTTTGTAGAAAAATTCATACATGCAAAAGTTTGAGCAAAGGTTTGAGCAAATTGCTATTTTTGTGAGATGAGATGAGCGCAAGCGAGGAGATCAACTGCCACAGTTGTTAACATCCGCCCCCACTCACCCCCAAGCATGAACCTGTGATTTCATGCTCGGCCCGTCCACCTCCGCATCCCCCTCCCCCGGTCCATCATATGCATACTACCCTCAGCTGTCTCGCTCCTCCCGCCGCTTCCTGATCAGCTCCGTCTGCGCCTCCGCCGCCTCCTTCCGCGCGATGTGGTTCAGGAACAGGTTGCGCTTCCGCCAGTACACCTCCGGGTTAACGGGCTCAAAGCCCTCCTCGAGCGCGTCCACCGCATGCTCCCGCCACTTGAACACGATGTTGCGAGGAGGCATCTCCATCGCCTTCAGCTCCACCTCCTGCGAAGACAACACCCACCGCATACGCGTGCCTCACATCCCAGCCAACAAACGCCAAACAAAGCCAGCATACGCAGTGGGCCTCGCCGTACCTCCCCCTCAAACTCGTGCTCCTCATCGGGGAAGATGCGCAGCTTGCGCCCCCAAATCTGTCGCAAGCACCGCGTACACATCAGCTCTCACCCACAGTGATACTAGTCCCACATCTCTTCTCGTGGCAGTGGAGAATGGGAAGGACGGTAATAGTGGGCTTCATGATCTTATCGAGGTGGTCATATCTCACCTTTTGGAGGTTCGTCTTTGGCAGCATCCGCAGCACGGCCTTACGCAGCACCGACGTCGGGTCCAGCGCATGCTCGTCCTTTGCCTTGCGCTCCTTCAGACCCCCCATGTACCTGCCACCATGCGCATCAACCCTGCTCAGCAACTGTTGTGCAGAAAGCATTCCCAGCATACAACAAGCACGCACACATACACCCACCCATGGCATACCCACCCGTCCCCCAAATCAATACACGCAGCCTCGCACACTCACTCTATATAATATCAGACACACACGCGCGCGCATCTTTGCAAACCCACGCCCCTAACGAACCAGACCCAACCTATATGCACGCCCATCCACCCTCAGCAGCCATTCTCACACAACATGCTGTGCTGGCAGTGCGAATGGCGGCCGCACCCGGTGTGCCACTTGTAAGTTTTCTTGTCCCACTTGTTTCGTGTGAGCTCCACGTGGCGAGAGTTTATGACGACCACCACATCCCCACAGTCCAAGTGCGGCCGCCATGTAGGCTTATCCTTCCCCTTTGTCCACCACACAGACAGCATGATGAGTGAAGGAACTGCAAAATTGGGCTCTGGAGACTGAGGGGGGGGCACCAGAAGCAGAGTCGACGGAAAGGGGGGGGCGGTCGCAGCTTTATCTTGCCATACCATCAGAGCTGTGGCTATCTGAGACGCCAGCCGCCCCACCACCTGACCCTTGGCATCGATGATCCTAAAGCGTGCATTCTCATGCAGCGTCACGTTCTGCACGGCAACACAACGGAACAAAGTTCGGTCGGCGACGAAACAACGCAAACTACGATATCAGCACCGCCGTCGCCGCCGCTCGCGAGAAAGCACGGCGACGACAAAGCAGCCTCAAGAATGGCCTCTGATAATGGAAAGGATGCAGCGCGTTCCACATGCTCCCCTGGGATGGTTAAGAAGGGAGATCAAGCACGGGTGTCCGCTCGAGGCGAGTTGTGGCGGACGCACTCTCAAAAGGTGAGCCATCGCAAGAGACTCGTCCTACTGTACGGCCCCCGCCCACTGGTCGCCTCACTTCCACGTCCAGCCCCCTCACTGCTTCCACAAGACCAGCTCCAGATAATTTCCTGCACGAACTGAAGACGCTTATTTCGCTGCTCTGCAATGGCGGTGCGGCGAGGAGGTGGTCTGGGTAGCAGTCACGAGGTGAGCTCCACTGCTCAGCGGTGCTCGTCGGCGGCTTGACAGCGGAGACTAGGGTATAGGAACAGGATCTTTTAATAGGGTTTACAAATTGCATTATTGGAAAAAGTTATTTACTTGATGTTAATTACAAGAATGCTGATTTTGAGAATATAGCAGTCGGCGGCCGGCGCAGAGGCGAGACTGTCGTCGTCTCTTCAGTGTCGCAGCGTTGGCGCCGTCCCCCACTGCTGGTGCTCGTTCTCGCCACCCAATACGGAGGTGACGTAACAGTGAAATAGAAGCGTAAGGAGGATCTGCGGCTGGGAAAGGTCCCTGAGTCGTGAAGTCCTTCCGAAGGTCGCACGATAGAGGCGATGTCGCGCGGCAGAGACGGTCCGGCGGCGGCGGAGGTCGGCGAAGCTGCAGCGGCGACGAGGTATGCGTGGGGGGCCCATTAGTGTCGATCGACGAACTCAGGACCCAAAAACTGCTTATTTTTTAGTAACGCAAGCCTCGCGTCGGCGCCGCCAGCATTCTGCCTGAGAGCGTTTCAGTGAACACCCAGTGTGATGATTGTACCCAGGTACCACCCTGGCGAGGAGTATGAGGCGGTGGAGGGGCTCACGGGTGGGTTGGAGCTGGGGGCTGCCGGGGGGGAGCTGTGGCTCATCCGTGTTCCCCTGGAGGTACTCCACTCCCCTTGTCCAACCATCCAGATCACTGCATTGGCTCAGCTTTTGAAGAGGGGCTCTTTGGATGTAACCCAGCGCTGTCGATACTGCATTTGGAAGGGGAGAGGGTGAGAGAGAGAGAGAGAGAGAGAGAGAGAGAGAGAGAGAGAGAGAGAGAGAGAGAGAGAGATAGAGAGAGAGAGATAGAGAGAGAGAGAGAGAGGAGGGGGGGGGGGGAGAGAGAGAGAGAGAGAGAGAGAGAGAGAGAGAGAGAGATATTGTGTGTGTGTGTGTATGTGGGTACGGGTGCGTGTGAGAGAGAGAAAGTTTGTGTGGGGTTTGTGTATATGAGATAGAGAGTGCGTGAATATGTGTGTGTGTGGGGGGGGGGGGAGGGTGACTTGGTGTGTGGCTTGGGGTTATATGAATGTGTATAGATGAATGATGTATGTCGAATGATTGAGCGAGTGATTCACGTGTCATGAACCTGCGCTGCGTGCACACAGGTGAGCATCAATCAGTTGGATGGTACCACGTTGCAGCTGCAAGATGGGCACGACTTTGGAATCATGGGGAGCGTGTTGAGCAAGCAGGGTGCGGTGCATGGCATGCAGTATTGCATTGAGGGCCCGTTGTACCCCGGCCCTATTTTTTTGTGAATAAGTGGCGCGGGAGGGGGGCAGGGAAGGGGCGCGGGAGGGGCGCGAAAGGAAAATTTTGCGGAGAAGGGGAAAAGGGGAAAGGTACAGAGGAATCCAACAGGAGAATATTCCGATCAGGATGAAGCGAGAGGGAGAGGGAAGAGAGTAGAGGGGTACTTCGGGAAAGGGTAGTGGAAGAGAGAAGGGAAGGAAGTGAGGGGTAGAGAAAGACTGAAGGAAGGGAAAGAGCAGGAAGGGTCTAGGGCAGGGAAGGTTTTAGAAAGTATACGGGGAAGGGAAGGGGGAGGCTTTGAAGGTGGAGAGACAAGTAACGGGTGGGAGGTGGGCTTGGTAAGGCTTTGCAGTGCAGATATGTGTCGGTCGGACTGGCGTTACATCCTGTGTGTGTGTGTGTGTGTGTGTGTGTGTATGTGTGTGTGTGTGTGTGTGTGTGTATGCGTCTGTTTTGGTTTGTGGTTTGCTGTGGTTGCTCTTCTGTTAAGGGTGGAAGGGAAGGCAAGGGAGGTTAATGGTGACAGGGGGTGTGTGAGGAAGGGTGGGAGCGCTGACGGCGGCGTGTGGAGAGAAGGGGGAGGCTTTGAAGGTGGAGAGACAAGTAACGGGTGGGAGGTGGGCTTGGGAAGGCTTTGCAGTGCAGATATGTGTCTGTCGGACTTGCGCTACATGTTGTGTGTGTGTGTGTGTGTGTGTGTGTGTGTGTGTGTGTGTGTGTGTGTGTGTGTGTGTGTGTGTGTGTGTGTGTGTGCGTGCGTCTGTTTAGGTTTGTGGTTTGCTGCGGTTGCTCGTCTGTTAAGGGTGGAAGGGAAGGCGAGGGAGGTTAGTGGTGACAAGGGGTGTATGAGGAAGGGGGGGAGCGCTGACGGCGGCGTGTCATCCGCGGCAGGGGTGGGCTATGAGCTGATGGCGGACGACCCCTCACTCGCCGATCAGCTCTTCGCGATGGCGCCCTCCGCTGAGGGATTGCTGCCGCGTCGTATCAGCCGCCACATCTCTCTATTGCAGGCGTTCCCAGAGAGCGCGCCATCGGTGTTGCCCGTCGTGGGTACTCCCGAGACGGTGCGGAGTAAGGACAAGGAAAGTAAGAAGAAGGGGAAGGAGAGGGGCGAGGGAGGGGCGGTGGAGCCTAAGACACCTAAAAGCAGTCGCAAGGAAGACAAGAAGGAGAAGAAGAGGAAGGAGAGGGAGAGAGGAGAAAAGGGGGGCGAGGGGGGGGCAGTGGAGCCCAAGACTCCTAAAACCAGCAGCAAGGAGGAGAGGAAGGAAAAGCGGCGGAAGGAAAAGGAGGGAAAGATGGACGAGGGAGGAGCGGCTGGGGTTGTAACACCGCAGAGCAGCACTAAGGAGGAGAGACAGAAGGAGAAGGGGGAGGGGAGAGGGGCGAGTGTGGCTGAGATGCCGAAGAGCAGCAGTAAGGAAGAAAAGAAAGAAAAGAAGAGGAAGGAGGTGAAGGGGGTGGAGGGGGCCGTGACGCCGAAGAGTAGCAGTAAAGAGGAGCGGAGGGAGAAAAGGAAGGGAAAACAGGAGGTAGGCAGGGTGAGTGAGGGAGGGGTGGCTGTGGCTGAGGCGGGGCAGGAGGGAGGGGCGGCGGAGCCCAAGACGCCAAAGAGCAGCAGTAAGGAGGCGAAGAAGGAGAAGAAGCGGAAGGAGAGGGAGGAGAAGGGGGGCGCGACGCCGAAGAGCGCGAAATCTGAAAAAAAGGAAAATCAAAGTAAGAAAGACAAGTGAGTTGTGCTGCAGTGTGGTATGATGTGATCGATGAGTTGTGCGGCCTTTGGCATTCTCAGCGCTGCGCCAGTCGTATTAATGTGTATCGCAACTCTGACTTATACGGTCACTTTGACGCTGTGAAGAGGGCAACGCGTGGCTCATTTAAAATGTTAATACTTCCTACGGATGTTTTTGCTTTTAGCATCATTATCATGTGTACGTTGTGTCCAAGCGATGATAGCCAACTACGGTCACAACTCCCAACATAAACATTCAGTCGACTGCTCATAACCCATAACCCACAACGACTGAACCCATTACCCATAGGCTACCTCACTTGCAAGTACCCGTTTGTGAGGTCGCTCTCGCTTGGGACGCGGACGGGGTGCTCACCTGTTGCTGTCCGCCTCTTCACGAGCTCTGTTATTTTGCCGGGAAATGCTCGGATTTCGAAGCACAGTTCAATATTTAATTCGTTGTTGCCGTGTTTCCGCGAAAAAAACAACTATCCATGTTTTAAGTCTTTGTCACTTTGGCAATGTGCACAGTGTCCAATTCCATATCGAAATTTAAACGCAGCAATTACACAGTAGTTCCAATGATATGGTGCAATTTTCAATTTGAGCACTCAAGCGATTATCATTGATCATAGCAAAGCTGCGGACCGCCTCAGCGATACAGATTAGAAGCTCTGTCGCGGTCCAGGAGCTGATTATATAGCAGCCGCGAACGGTCTCAACCCCTTGCCTACCGTCGTTTCACTGGTTTAAAAAACGAGTGGATGGAGGCATACCCCGCGGGCGGGCGCACAGCTTTGCGCTTACTGCCCGTTGTCTTCCGACCGCTGTCGTTCTGCCCACCGTCTCTTATTCCCGTCGCGCGCCACATCCGTTGCTGGTCTCGAAGCTGCCAACTTTCCACCAGCTCATTCTGTATTTCCTCCGGCAAGGATTCCCAAACTGACGTGTCGAAACAGGTCGGCACACCCTTTCCGCCGGGCGGCGACCCTGTATAGCCTGAAGCCTTGTCCATTACCCCCCGTGACGAGCTACAGACCGCGTCAAAAGACGAACTCGTAGGTTGCTCGTGCTGAACATCGTCGTAACTCGTAGCAACGCAGTCGCTACACCGTCCGTCGAATACCCGTGTCGCTATCTTCGGGGAAAAGTTCGTAGTTAAAACGGGGACATGCTCGTCGACAGCAGAGCTTCTCTGATGCATCAGGAAATCGGCAATGCCGCGTTGGTGAGAACGGCCCTGGAAGCCAGTGACACCAAGGGTGAGCTGTGCGATGCGCCGATTCGTAGTCTTGTCTTCTTTTACGTAGCTCTGTAGCACCGCAGCCGCTGTGTCGACCAGTACCGCGACGCAGTCTCGATAAGCTGCCTCGTCAAGAACATGCGGTCCGTCGGCCGTCAGGGTCATATTTGGCGGGATGTTCAGCGGCGCAGCGGCCTCGTTGAAGTCCTTTTCCGCGGGCACGGCGACGTCGACGTGACGTTTTGAGGTTAAGTAATTTGTTCTCTGCTTGCTCGTCAGCACAGCGGCAGCTTCGACGAATGCACCGTGGGCAGAGACGGGCAGGTTGACAGTCTGGCTCCGAGTCTCGTGGTTGAGGTACTTCCGGCCTGCACGCACGAGCCAACTAACACATTGAATGAATATACAAGATTTGCGGACGGAAATGCTTCAAATTAAAATATACCACCCATGAGGGGATATTATCGGTCAGTTTACGAAAGTATTTGAATTATTTAATTTCGGAAGATTTTCTCTGGTGATTTCTTTGGTCCCTGCAAGGACGACACATGCGAAGTCGATACCGCACCTGGGCCGGGGATATGATCGCTCCCGCATCCGTCCCAGCCGACAGTGAGCTTGGTAGGGAGGCCACCCCATTGCAACCATGTGTCGATAACCTTATCCGCGAGGTCGATGGCCATGGCGAGTAGAATCCATCGGCAGCGTGTGCCGTTGGACCTGCGCTCCCCTTCGTGCACCTCGAACACCCACCCTCCAGCGCCCACGACGACCGACGGGCCACTGCGACCGGTGTGCCACTTGACCGCAATATCCGATAGCATCGTGTGCGTTGTCCAGCTAGTCACGGTGATCGACTTGGGTATACTGGTGGACACGACCGCAGCGCCGTCGATGCCTCGACATTGCAAACTCACCCTAGCCGCAGCCTCCGCCGAGATATGTAGCGAACGAGCAAGACGCTCACTCTCCACCGCCTTTAAGCTACACACAGACGTCACCCCCATGGATTTAAGCTCCGCCGCTTTACCACCTAGGCCAGGTAGTTTTCCGGCGCTTACGTGTCGAAGAAGCGCCTCGACACCGTGTGGCTCGTCGACAACGCACATCCGACGAGTATTTTGATTGAACTCGGACGTGATAGAGCGAAGTTCGGATGGTAAAGTCGCGGGCGCCTTGGCCGCTCCCGAGGCTAGTTTCGCGAGCAACTTGTTACGAGCCACGCCTACGCTTACTCTTAGGCCCAACGAAGCGGCGAGCTCACTTTGAATTTGTTCACCCACCCGTCGACCCGACAAAAGGCAGCCGCCGCATCCCAAGGACGCATCGATGTAGACTTCGTCGATGCTTGCTTTCTCTACCTCCGGTGACGAGCGTAGCGGGAAAAGGTCGCTCAGAATGCGACGAATTTCGACCAACAACGCGCGAGACGCGTCGTTGTAGGGGCGGTAATTGACGCGTGGGCCGGGCCACTTGCGCCAAAAGGCGTGTATGAGGTGGCCACCCGTTGGGGCGAGCAGGTTGGTCGCCTGTTGCGGCGACATGTGCTTACGGACGCCCACGGCTTTGGCACCCGCATTCATGGAGATGACGTCGTTGAACTGCCACAACGCGCAAGGTTTACCCATGATCAAAGGCTGTAGTCGTTCGTCAAGTAAGCCATGCACCTGGGCGTAGCAGCCGCACGACAAGGCGGCTCAATAAGACGGGTCTCGCGCAGCAACATTGCAAGCCCCGAACCACCCAATACAATGACTTGAGCACCCCATCGACCCGCACCGAGCTATCGGGCGGGCTAATAAAATAGAATATTCACAAAAAAGTTGGGCGCATACATTGGGAAATAATTTAATAAGAATTGATTAGCCTAAATCATAATGAAAACCTAACATTAACATAGAGAGTCTAAATCGAAAATTCAAAATAACGCGTGTTTACATTTTTCTATGCGCATGCATTTTCCGGAACATTACCACTAGAGTAACGCTACCGGGCATGTAACTTTAACGACGCACTTCGCTCATCCCCAACTTTATCGAAAAAAGAATTTTGCGAATCATGACATCACCTACATAAAATCTAATGATAGAACATCTCGATTTTTCGAGGACAATTAATAGCACACTTGGAAAATGGTGATTAATTGGACAACATCCCTCAGATTTTTTGGGTAATTTCTTCTATGGTCCCAGAAAATCTTAAACATCAATATCACAGCCAACCCAAAACACTTCAGTCGAAGGCGTATAATACATATCATCTATAATTACTATTCGTGCTCCAAACCATAGCACCGCTTTTGCGATGTTCTTTACCGATTGGACCATGTTGCGGCATAAGGCTACCTAAAATTTAGCTAATCGAATTGACATAGGATAGGAAGGGAGGCAAAGTCTCTCAACACCGAAAATCAAGTATACTGATGAGGGGACAAAGAAGTCCAACTGCTTATGGGTTAATAAATGGATGGATACCACCAGAAAAGACATTTGTTGTGCGACCATTAATCCCTGCGTGGCGTGGATAATCATGCGGCAGTGATGGTGCACACTGGGGAGACAAAGACACAGGAATTGGCGCGATGTATCATATGCCGTCATTCAGTCTGTAACTGAACGAATACATGAAAACACACTGGCACCCCCTGCCATGTGACCCTGGACGGACAACAGCCCACCGCGGTTCCGATAACGTTGCCGATAGACGGCGAGGTGACGAGCTCGAAGAAACTTGTTGAGTTTTACTGCGCACTTTTAGATTTCCCCCACACCGCCATCAACCCCACACAACCGGACACACATCTGCATGCCACGGTTGCTAGCGACGCATATCAGCCGACGCACGCCTGCGCCACCGAGTCACTCGCGCCCGTTACCCCCTCACTTCATTTTCATGGAGATAAACATGATGTACGTCTGTACTATTAGGGTTGCGTTGGTTACTGTCGCGTGGCCCTCCCATCCATGCCACATTGGTCAAACTATCTCCGCCACCAACACCGTGACACCTCATGTGATGTCGACTTCACAGCAGCGGCGAATCTCGATGCCAGAAAATCGGCGCGTTCGTACGTCGCCGACTAGCACCCAGGGGGGGGGGCGACAGAGGTATGGTGGTGGTGGTGGTATAGGTATAGAGGCAGAATTAAAAATACATATGTCTTTTATATTCGAACAAATAAATCCAATAGCTTTCTCAGTCGGGGAATCACACTCGGATCGTGCATTATGCTTCAAAGGTGGGGTGCCATCATGGAGGGCGGTCCGCAAGGGTCGGGTGTGGAGAGGAGAGTAGGCAGAACAAGCACAACCACGATACCCGCCAGTGCGAAATTACGTATGGGTCTCTGCACGTCGAGCAAACACGCATCACCGTACTTACTTACGTCCTGCCACTACTCTGCATTGATTTTGATCCTCAACACCGACGACACTGGCGATCGTAGGGCCAGGGCCTCCTTTCCCACAGTGTTACCTCCAACACCACCATCCATTGACTTCACATCCGAGGCTGAGCATATCGCCTTTGTTGCCTGAGCACTTTGAAACTATTCGCTCGAGAAACAGCACACCATCCACCTCGGTAGCCCAGGGGTGACGGGCACAATGGGGTAGTTGGACTGAAAACACACATACATGCCGCTGGCCAAACGTCTGATCTTGCACGACGTGGCCTAGGAAATGGCTGAGCTCACTTTTAGTTTAGACAATAAAGGTTTCCATATAATTCTTAAGTTATTTACCCGACTGCCAACAGTGGCAGTTGGGAGGGTGTGGGGCAGTTCCATACATGCATGCACAGATAGGGCTGTGTCTCTTCGCCACAAATGATTATCAACCTACGATCTACCTCCATTCGAAAGGAGTGAGAGGCAGCTGAGGGTTGGCACATTGATCAGCGCACTTTGATGCACCCCCCACCGACGTTGTCCCCCCTCAGCTATTGGCAGAAACGGGTGAAGCAGCAACATGACAGTAGTAGCACAGACATTCCGCACCAATCAAGCCCCGATGTTGCCCTGAGCCACAAAACCCCTAATAATCAACACATAAAGACGACAGCTCACACAGTTGTGCACCGCCGTTATCACCCTACCCCCACTCAGGTCACCCACAGCCCCCCTTCCTCCGTATCCAATCTTATCAACACACAGCTAAAAAGCAGCACAACCACACCCAACCAGGAACAGTACATTGCCCCCTCACCCTCTCTATCCTTGCTTTTCTAGAGTAGTTTTCCACCTCTCCCGCGCGCTTCCTCACCTGAAGAAAGAACTCGTCACAGTCGACGTGAAGCACAACCCTTCGTCCGCCGTCCTGCTCTTTCGCTTCAACTTGGAGATCATTCGTGTCACCGCCGCCTGTCTGTTGGAAATGTGTCGCACGCGCCGTAGTGCCCGCCCGGCCACCTCGAGGCAACCCCCACCCCCGCAGCACCTCGCCCCCCTCGCGCCGCACCTCTTCCTCGCCGCTCCCCTCGTCACTGCTCGCCATCACAGACTATTGATAGAGGGCGCCAGGTTCTCTCGTCGACTGGCCGTATCACCAGCACACGACTCGGTAAAGGTAACGGCGTTCCCCCCCAGAGCAGCGAGCTTTCTCGTTATACAGCGGTCGATGCGGCGTGTCATCAGTTTCCGCGAGTGAGAGAGTGCAAGTGCATCCCACCCACCTGCCAATAACAAGGCCGTGCTGCGTCGTCCCGCGAAGCTAATTTCCTTGAGTTCAATTTGCAATGATGCACGGACAATATTAAAGAAAGACCTATAATCACCGCACAAGCAAAAATAAAAGGGGGCACGAGGAAAAGGAGGAAGCTCTTTTTCCCTGTCCGTGCTCATGTTGTTCTTCTTGTAATCAAGTTTAGGAAAAGAGGAAGCTTAGCCACTGCGTGGTTATTATTCGTATCCGTACAGTATTGAAACCATTCTATCTACTTATTGGGTTAGGTTATTCCAATCCTTGTCATGCTTTGCAGGCGGAGGGCTTTAGGGTAACCCTAAACCCAAACCCTAAGCCCTTGTTTGTAGGAGGGCAGTTCCCTGTCCGTGCTCATCTCGTTCTTCTTGTAATCAATTTTATTTTCATTAAGGCAGAGCCGAAGCTGTAGCGGCATGCCATCCTCTTCCTCGGGATTTGGCCTGTGGGGGGATTCCCCCCGGTTTTTCCTTTTTGCTAGGTGGTTTACACTGCTTTTTCCACTGCTTGCTGTTCCTCGGGCTTTGGTTTCCCTCTTTCCTTCTTTTTCCTTGGTGGCCTCCGCTGCTTTTTCTTGTAAGAATTGTTTCTTAATTTCCACTGCTTCCAACGCAAATGCATACATTCGAAAAATAGAGGACAAGAAAAATAGAGGAAAAAACCTAAGCCTGAGGAAGAGGAAGGCACGCCAAGCCCGTTAAATAATTGACATCTCATCATCTTTCGCGGATGGTTTTGTTTCCCTCCCTTTTTCCCTGTCCATCAACTTAGCCACCATCGGCGAAAGATTAGTTGTTCCCTGTCCATGTTGTTCTTCTTGTAATCCATTTGTTTCGCGGATGGTGGTAAAGTTCACCTAAGAACCGGCCATAAACCGTGTCCCTTAAATAATTGCTAAATAATAAAATTCAATACTGAAATTCTCTACGGGTACCATGCCGGTACCTTACGTGGCGATAGTCGTGGCATAATCCCTTGTATCAGTAATAAACATTTTCTTACAAGAAAAACCAGTGGAGGCCACCAATCCAAAAGAAGGAAAGAAGAAAAAACTCGAGCCCGAGGAAGAGGAGGGCACGGCACAGCGTCGGCACCTGATAATCCTTAGACCTTATTTATGACTGCTGTGCTCAGAGGTTCGGAAAAAAGCTCCCCACGGACCGTCCAGTAATAGAAGGACTGACCGAAATATATCGTATTCTTGGCCTCATCGTCTGCTATGTCGCCGCTTCCTTCCTCTTAGTCCTGCATCGTACGACATCACAACCTCTGCAGTCAACCCCCCTTAGTCCTCGTCTTCCCGGGCACTCACACACAAAAGGCGGCCGCAGCAGCGGTGACCCAAAGAAGACGGCACCGCAAAAAGTCATGTCGCTGGTTATCACTGCCTCCACTCATCTGACGCCGCCGTCAGGCACACTCGCAGCACCCCCCTCAACTACAAACCCGCTCCGGCCCCCTGCGAAGCTGACCCCCCGACTGCCGATCCCTGCACTGCGATCAACGCCAGGTATGTACCCGGCTTCAGCGGTGCGTTGTGTTTACTGAGCGCCAATCCCATCATCACGAGCGATCTTAGTCGGTTCTGGAGTATTTTCACTCTTTGTATCTTAACTAACAGGCTTCCACCCTCTGCAGCAAAGGCAGGGGCAGTTGGGCTCGAGGACGATGCAGGTGCCGTTGTGCAGCTGGCGCGGCGGCAGTTGCTGTCGTGCGTCGTGGGCGTTGTCGGGATTGTGGGAGCTGAGGGAGCCGAGGCGGCGGGGGAACTCAAGTGTCGAGGGATGGGGGCTTACGAAATGAAGCTGTGCCTGCGGGAGGCGAGGAAGCAGGCGGAGGAGGAGGGTGGCGAGTCGCGTGACGATGCGTTCTTGAAGAACAGGCAGTACGAGCAGCCGGGGGAGCTGGTGGTGACGAAGGAAGGGGTGCAGTACAGAGAAATAGACGGCGGCAACCCGAATGGTCGACTCTGCACTCCGGGCCGAGTTTGCGAGGTAAGCCACCGCCCCCGCCCTCGCAAACCACGTGTTCAGGGATGTCGAAGCTCTCGCGAACACAAGGGCGGTCGAGCTGGCTGCAGCCGCTGAGCGTCAACGACGCAAATAGCGAAGGGAAATATGTTTGCGAACGGAAAAATGCAATCATGATTCCCATTAAATAGATACAAGTATAATAAAATAATTGGATGCAAGACGTATTGCCAGACTGTGAGGGCAGGAAGGGGACGAGGGGCATCACAACATGTGTTGTGGCTTTACCTGACTGCTCTACGCAGGCGCAGGCTGACCAGGCAGCCTCCAAGGCGCATATAAAACACAATACAATCAAAATCAATTCATTAATCAATTAAAAAGAATGGAAGAACATTTCTCCCTTTCCAACGCGTAGTGTGGAACAGCGAAACAAGATGGAATGGAGTGACAGCAGACTCCTGCGGGCTGCTCACTGACCCTCTCACCCCCACCAACAGATTCACTACACCGTGTATCGCCTCGCGAGCGGTGCCTACTACAAATACTCGAGCGGCGGCACGCCTGTGTTCCTCTGGAGCGTGGGCTACGGCAACGAGGGCAAAGACGACGTGGGCTCGGTATACAGGTTCACACTGGGCGAGGCCGACTCGCTGCCGCGCACCGTGGCGGTGGCGATGGCGGGGATGAGGGAGGGCGGTCGCCGGCGAGTCTTGGTGCCGCCCGCGCTGGGTTGGGCGGCCAATGCGGAGATGGGGCCAAAGCCGGACACATTTGGCGCATACCGTCGATTGGAGGCCCACAAGGACGAGGCGCTTCTGTTTGAGGCGGAGCTCGTCAGAGTTGTTTCCCAGGATGGAGAGGTGCGTCACAGCATATTTGCCCATTTGTCTTTGTGACGCGATGTTGTGCCGTGCCGTGGAGAGAGATAGAGAGAGGGAGAAGAGAAGGGGTGTGTGTGTGTGTGTGTGTGTGGGGGGGGGTGGGGGGGGGGGGGGGGTTGGTGGTATATGTGTGTGTGTGTTGCGTAGTATGCAAACTAAATTATTTATGTATGTGTAGGCGGAGGCGCAGTCCGCTGACGCTGCCCCCCTGGAGCTAAGGCCCTACCAGCTGCCAGTCCCGCCGACTATGGATGCAGTAACAACAAAAGGGAAGGGGGCGTCAAACTAAGGCATGCGGCCGTAAGCAAATTATCGTCTTACAATAAGTTGCGAACGTACTACCCTTAATGCCATACAATACAAATGTAATTAGTATTTTTTCGCGGCGAGTGTTGCCATCGCAATTGCACTCGGCAGGTGCAGCCCACGCACTGTGTTCTCGAGGGCAAAGGGGCAGGTCGTCCCTGGGCAAACTCTCTTCATATGCGGCAAGGCAGTGTCACGCATTTGCACCCTGTCCACTTCCAACTCCAGCCGCACTGCCGCCCGCCCAAAACGAGCTCCAAAACAGGCGCGACTCCTCACTGCGCAGCGCACACTGCCTCAGAGACGAGCCACAGGAGAGGGTAGTGTGTGTGTGTGTGTGTGTGTGAGAGAGAGAGAGAGAGAGAGAGAGAGAGAGAGAGAGAGAGAGAGAGAGAGAGAGAGAGAGAGAGAGGGAGGAAGAGTGGGGGGAAGAAACCATGCACGGATGGCCCACACAGCTGCGTGACTGCGGCGACGGAGGCGAATATTATACTGTATCATAGACAGCGCACCTGCTTTGATTCACCGACAGCGTATCCTCGTCATTGCTCTTCCCATCCTCACCCCAGCCCTCCTCTCCCGCCTCCACTTCCTCGAGCTCCTCCTTGAAGCGGGCCAGCCGCGCCCGGAAGGCCACCTCACTCTCCGCTTCCAACCCTTCCCTAATCCTGAACACACATACACACACACACCAACGTTCAGTTCGAGCAACACCGTAATCAACACCGCCTTCCCTTGATTAGAGAGGGGGAGGAATGGGTAGCCTGAGGATCACCTTGAGAGGGACTCCAGTGGTGGCTGTAATGGCGAAGCTCGATCGGGGGCGCTCTGAACGGACGGCTCATGTTTCAGAGGCGGTGCGGGTGGTGGATTGGCGCTGGTTGACTCTCTCGCAAACACAGCCACATGCATGACTGCCTTGCTGCCTTCCTTATTGTCACCATCGCCCGCAGAGGCAGTTGGGTGGACTTGATGGGTGCTCTCTTCGGGAGGACGATGGGGAAAAGACGGTGGGGCGATGGCGACCTGCTCTGGCGCGGAGCGAGCTAAACTTCCTGTCCGCGCAGCCGCCTCGAGCGCGCTGGCGGATAAGCTGGCCGCCGCTGCCTCGACACCGAGGATTGCGTTGGGGGTTGCGCTGCCATCCGCGCCCCCTCGACCCTCCGTCGCCTCCAACCAAGCCAGCACACCCTCCGCTGCCTCGACCGCAGCGGCAGCAGTGCGCGTCACCGCCTCGCATGCGCGCTCAGCGGACGCCGCCCGACCCTCGAGCTCGCGCAGGTGCTGCTCGCGCTGCTCCACACTTTGCGACAGGCGCGTCCGTGTGTGGCGCAGCTCCTCGCGCAGTTGGGCGCATGATGGGCACTCGGGGGCGCCGGGCGGAGCCTCTGACCGCGTCGCCTCGATCTGACCGTTGGACGGCACAAGTAAACAATGATGGCGGAATGTGTTTAAACGAGGAGAATGATTCGCCGAACGATGGATTGTCGCGAATGTAGAGGGGGCCATTTGCATGCGCAGTGTCACCTCATTTGATGCACAAATTAGGTGTTCAAACGGTAAACAAAACCTGAAAGGATATTTGTAATTTTTTTATCTTTATACCTGTAATATTTTCGTCATTGTCATTCGTTCATTCATATTTTTCATTTTGTTTTGTTTCTATAATTATCGCGAGTATGTGTCCATTTATTAGCCTTTCTCTTTCCCATGTTGGGAGGGTCAGGGTGGGGCATGCTGCGCTTTCAGTTGGAGAAGAAACATGACAACTCTCTTCAGGAATTAGGTTTACCCCGGGCACCCCAGTGATGTGGGCTAGCCTTAGTGCGGCAAATGTAGCTCAACCAATGCAATAGAAGAATGGAATGTCATGACCTGCGGGTTTTTTTCCAGAATGTATCGTCAGGCTCATCACCCGCCTCGTTTCATTAGAGTGTTATGGAGCAAGAGAACAAGGTTGCCATGACCACGACCGTGGCGAGGACGACAGTCTTCGGGGGCAGCGAGCCAAGGAATAGGTGTCTTATGCGCTCTGAGTGCTGTGAAGAGACAGGTTACATTAAAAGCGCAAATTAATGCTTATCCACAACATGGACATTCCCAAATAACCGATGCAAATGCGAAGGATTGATGGAATAGAGAAGACGAAACTGATTTGCTACTGAAAACACTTGAATATGGAATCAGAACGTTGTCCTGTCACTGCGAAATACTTGCCCTCAGCTCGATAGCAACTGTGTAGTCTGATTATTTATTGATATGCTCCGACGCCTGTCTACATTAACCGCCTTCGCGCGCGCGTGTGTGTGTGTGTGTGTGTGTGTGTGTGTGTGTGTGTGTGTGTGTGCACTTTGACTACAATTATGTTATTCTTGTCCGTCGTCAAAACAAAATGACAAGAAACACCCACCGGACTGTGAACCAACAATGCAGTTTGTCATATGCATATAGCATCGGAAAGATGGTGCAGTGCAAAAGCTGTCACTCTGCACCGCATCTTTAATGTCTCTGCGTAATAGTTATTGAGAAAGACGCACGCTACCGTACGGCAACTCGAGTGGATGCATGTATTCCATGGATGAATCCCCCCCCCGGGGCGTCAAGGTTTGGGCATCGAACATGTCTACGGTATATAGTATGGTATATACTGCGGAATCTATGCAACACCTCTCTGTGCTTCTTCATGGCACCTTGGGCTCTCGTCCTCGAGATGCTCTGTAGGAGGGCAGTGCTGATGCAGGTGTGTGTGTATGTGTGTGTGTGAGAGAGAGAGAGTGCGAGTGAGAGAGAGAGAGAGAGAGAGAGAGAGAGAGAAAGAGAGAGAGAGAGAGAGAGAGAGAGAGAGAGAGAGAGAGAGAGAGAGAGAGAGAGAGAGAGAGAGAGAGAGAGAGAGAGAGAGAGAGAGAGAGAGAGAGAGAGAGAGAGAGAGAGAGAGAGAGAGAGAGAGAGAGAGAGAGAGAGAGAGAGAGAGAGAGAGAGAGAGAGAGAGAGAGATAGAGAGATAGATAGGGGGGTAGATGTGTGGGTGTGTGTGGGTGTGCGGGTGTGTCAAGGCACAACGATGGGCGTCCAGTAACTACTGAGAAAGATGCACACTACGGCCACTCTAGAGGATGCATGTTATCCATGGGTAAATGCCCGGGCATCAAGTGTTCGGCATCATCAATAATGTCTACGACTTAGACTGCGGAATGCAGCGCGATAGCAAACCCGAGCGCAAATACAATGAAATTCGAGGTCGAGGTAGGCGATACTGCTCATGCGACAGCAGCCGAAGAAAATGCATGCAGCAAGGATTGTAGTCTTCAGTATTGCAGCAGGCATATATATATTGCCGGTTACGAGCACTATTAATTCGTCCAGGGATGCATATTGCCGGTTACGAGCAGTATTAATTCGTCCAGGGAGTCATATTGCCGGTTACGAGCACTATTAATTCGTCCAGGGAGACATATTGCCGGTTACGAGCAGTATTAATTCGTCCAGGGAGACATATTGCCGGTTACGAGCAGTAGTAATTAGTCCAGGGAGACATATTGCCGGTTACGAGCAGTAGTAATTCGTCCAGGGACATATATTGCCGGTTACGAGCAGTATTAATTCGTCCAGGGAGTCATATTGCCGGTTACGAGCACTATTAATTCGTCCAGGGAGACATATTGCCGGTTACGAGCAGTATTAATTCGTCCAGGGAGACATATTGCCGGTTACGAGCAGTATTAATTCGTCCAGAGATACATATTGCCGGTTACGAGCAGTAGCAATTCGTCCAGGGAGTCATATTGCCGGTTACGAGCAGTATTAATTCGTCCATGGATTCATATTGCCGGTTACGAGCAGTAGTAATTAGTCCAGGGATATATATTGCCGGTTACGAGCAGTATTAATTCGTCCAGAGATACATATTGCCGGTTACGAGCACTATTAATTCGTCCAGGGACCTACATATTGCCGGTTACGAGCAGTATTAATTCGTCCAGAGATACATATTGCCGGTTACGAGCAGTAGCACTTCGTCCAGGGATTCATATTGCCGGTTACGAGCAGTATTAATTCGTCCATGGATTCATATTGCCGGTTACGAGCAGTATTAATTCGTCCAGAGATACATATTGCCGGTTACGAGCAGTAGCAATTCGTCCAGGGATATATATTGCCGGTTACGAGCAGTATTAATTCGTCCAGAGATACATATTGCCGGTTACGAGCAGTATTAATTCGTCAAGGGACACATATTGCCGGTTACGAGCAGTATTAATTCGTCCAGGGAGTCATATTCCCGGTTACGAGCACTATTAATTCGTCCAGGGATGCATATTGCCGGTTACGAGCAGCAGCAATTCGTCCAGGGACATATATTGCCGGTTACGAGCAGTATTAATTCGTCCAGAGATACATATTGCCGGTTACGAGCAGTATTAATTCGTCCAGGGAGTCATATTCCCGGTTACGAGCAGTAGTAATCCGTCCATGGATTCATATTGCCGGTTACGAGCAGTATTAATTCGTCCAGAGATACATATTGCCGGTTACGAGCAGTAGCAATTCGTCCATATATACATATTGCCGGTTACGAGCAGTATTAATTCGTCCAGAGATACATATTGCCGGTTACGAGCAGTATTAATTCGTCCAGGGATATATATTGCCGGTTACGAGCAGTATTAATTCGTCCAGGGATATATACTGCCGGTTACGAGCAGTAGCAATTCGTCTATGGATTCATATTGCCGGTTACGAGCAGTATTAATTCGTCCATGGATTCATATTGCCGGTTACGAGCAGTATTAATTCGTCAAGGGACACATATTGCCGGTTACGAGCAGTATTAATTCGTCCAGGGACATACACATTGCCGGTTACGAGCAGTAGTAATCCGTCCAGAGATGCATATTGCCGGTTACGAGCAGTAGCACTTCGTCCAGGGATTCATATTGCCGGTTACGAGCAGTAGTAATCCGTCCATGGATTCATATTGCCGGTTACGAGCAGTATTAATTCGTCCAGGGATATATATTGCCGGTTACGAGCAGTAGCAATTCGCCTATGGATTCATATTGCCGGTTACGAGCAGTATTAATTCGTCCAGGGAGACATATTGCCGGTTACGAGCAGTATTAATTCGTCCAGATATACATATTGCCGGTTACGAGCAGTATTAATTCGTCCAGGGATATATATTGCCGGTTACGAGCAGTAGCAATTCGTCTATGGATTCATATTGCCGGTTACGAGCAGTATTAATTCGTCCAGATATACATATTGCCGGTTACGAGCAGTATTAATTCGTCCAGATATACATATTGCCGGTTACGAGCAGTATTAATTCGTCCAGGGACATACACATTGCCGGTTACGAGCAGTAGTAATCCGTCCAGAGATGCATATTGCCGGTTACGAGCAGTAGCACTTCGTCCAGGGATTCATATTGCCGGTTACGAGCAGTATTAATTCGTCCATGGATTCATATTGCCGGTTACGAGCAGTATTAATTCGTCCAGGGAGTCATATTGCCGGTTACGAGCAGTAGCAATTCGTCTATGGATTCATATTGCCGGTTACGAGCAGTATTAATTCGTCCATGGATTCATATTGCCGGTTACGAGCAGTATTAATTCGTCCAGAGATACATATTGCCGGTTACGAGCACTATTAATTCGTCCAGGGACCTACATATTGCCGGTTACGAGCAGTATTAATTCGTCCAGAGATACATATTGCCGGTTACGAGCAGTAGCACTTCGTCCAGGGATTCATATTGCCGGTTACGAGCAGTATTAATTCGTCCATGGATTCATATTGCCGGTTACGAGCAGTAGTAATTAGTCCAGGGATATATATTGCCGGTTACGAGCAGTATTAATTCGTCCAGGCCACGGATATATCTCCCAAGAATATAGAATATGGCGACATATTATTTACCACGCGTGTCGACCTGCGGCTGTCCGTACCCTACAAATCAAATTCGAACTAACCGTTACTTGCTTACAGCATAGATAGACGGAGGATACTGTACTCTCTGAGCGGCAGCCGCGTCTTGTGGACGAATCCGCCCTAAACATTGCCGATAATACCCCGGAAAAGCTGTAGGTAACCTGCTAACGAGGACGTCAGCCGCGAGGGAGGGTGAACGCAGGTGCAGGGGATACAGCGGCGGCAGTCCTAGGCGACGATGCGGTCGGGCGGCGGTGTGCTGTGCGTGGCGACGCTTCAGCTGATCGTCGGAATCTGTCTGCTCGGGATCTACGAGGGCTACAAGAAGCACTTCTATGGCACCAGCGGCGGCGACGACGCGGCGCGCGAGCAGCTGTTCATAAAGAGCGTGGGGCAGACGCCCATGGACTCCGTCTTCTACCTCTCCATCGTGAACAACGTGTTTAGCGTATTCGGGCTAGCGGGCGTGCTACACGCGCACCGAGAGCTGGTCGTCGCCTTCTTCGGATACAACGCGGTTATCATGGTCGTCCTGTTCCACTACTTTTGGGACCTCTACACCGACATCACCATCCGCTTCAAGGGCGAGCCCAAGGGCCTCACCCCCTACGAGCAATCCATGTGCGCGTTTGTGTTTTTCAACTTCCTGCTCTCCGTCCTTGCCATCTTCTTCGCTGTCAAGGTCAACCCCCACGCTCTCCCCTTTCCCCTAACCTCTTCTCTCGCGATCACACGCAGGCACACACACACACACACACACACACACACACACACACACACTTGCGCACACAGATAGCATATACACATTCATCATATTCACAGACATTACTTTCAAACACAGACATACCCACAAACACATGCGCACACAGATAGCTCGCACACCTCCATTTACAAACACGCGCATAACTTAAACATACAAACATCTGCGGATAGTTAAACACTCCTTCACTTGCTGCAAACGCATTCATTTGGTTTGTAGTACCATGCTAAGCGGGTGTATGTATGGAAAGGCGCGTGTGGCTGAAACGGGAGGAGGGGGTAATCAGTGGACAGGGGGGGGGGAGGCGAAAACGGGGGGAGGGAGCAGAGGGAGGGGATTGATCAGCCACAACCGCGTCTGAGTGGATGGTTGGTGTGCTGGCAGGCGCTGGAGGAGATCAAGAACAAGAACAAGGAGGAGTTCAACCGGTTGGCTGTGCTTTCGGACAATTTGCAATACGAAATGGATGGGTGAGGAGGTGGACTCCGCTCGCTTATGCTGGGAGCCCCCTCCCCCCCCCCTCCCTTGCTCTCTTTCTCAACAGGACTACCGTGACAGTGGCCATACACGCGCAGATATATAGAGAGCTTGCATATTTTTAGCTCAGTATTAATTCTTTCTCCCTCCTGGTCCCCATCCCAGCACTGGTCCATCAATTGCACGTGCGCCATTCCCCTGAACAGACCGCCGAGACAGCTCATCTCCCCTTCTATTCTGCATGAGTGGCAGTCTCACCTCAGATGTCGCACCCTCAAGGACGCCCTTCTCCCTGGTCTCTTCCTCCGACATCCGCCGCTCCGCCTCCGTCAACTCCTCGCGCAGCAGTGTTACCTCCGCCTACACTCACACACACGCCCACACACACATTTATTACTCATCTGTCATAACGCTCCCCCCTCCACACACACACACACACACACACACACACACACACACACACACACACACACATATATTACTCATCTGTCATCCCCCCCCCCAAGCTAATCCAAAGGGTATTTACCGACCTGCAGTGTCTCGATGCCCTGCGCTGCCTGCACGAGCTCTCGGTCTCGCAGCGACAGCTCCTCAGCCAGCCTCGCCACCTCCGCTTCTCGAACACGGCCTGCGTTTTCCATGGCGGTCGTTTCCGCCTGTGAATCAATTTGACTGCGCTCAATTTGATGAAGAGGGCCGAGCCGTTACGTGTCTCGATGAACCTTGTCACTCTAAATCAGACGCTCCGCACAAGAAAACTGCCTACAGGGGAAATGGCCATCCCCACCTTAACGTCTGCCATTTGCCGGCTCGCCTCTTCGAGCCTTTTATCTTCTGCTTCCTTTTGATTCACAGCGGTGGTATGCAGAGCAGCAATCTCGGCCTACAACACCCCACGGCCAGGCAAAGGACGGCAGTCAGATCATAGCAGGGGAAGGTAAGGTGGGTATGATGTTGCTCGCACCCCCATTGCCAGTAACACGAAGTAGGGGGCGCCCCTCCCCACCTGCAGAGTGTCGATGCGCTGCGCTGTCTGCCCCAGCTCCCCGTCTCGCAATGACAGCTCCTCAGTCAGCCTCTCGACCTCCGCTTCTCGATCGCGAGCTGCGTTTAGAAGAGCAGCCTTCTCTTCCTGCGAACCAATGTGGCGACGGTGAGAGCAATGGGAATGGCCGAGACAGCCGTAGCCCCACAGCACCTTCGCTCGCCACATATAACGAATTTGTCAGAGACAAAAGGCCCCTCCCCACCTTGAGGACCACCACCTGTCGGCTTGCTTCTTCGAGCCGCTCCCCTTCTGCTGCCTTTGAATTGTCAGCGGCAGTACCCAACGCGGCAACCTCGGCCTGCGAAACCCCAAAACCAGGCGAGGTGCAGGGAAGAGTAAGGACCCGCTTGTTACTCAAACCCTCCATCGTAAGTTCCACGAAGCAAGTAGGGGTGCCTGTCCCCACCTGCAGAGTTACGATGCGCTGCTTTGCGTCCCCCAGCTCCCCGTCTCGCAATGACAGCTCCTCACTCAGCCGCGTCACCTCCACTTCTCGATCGCGAGCTGCGTTTAGAAGGGCTGCCTTGTCTGCCTGTAAACCAATTTGGCCACTGTCGATGCGATGGATTTCCATTGCAAGGTCCGCACTATATGGTGTGTGTGTGTGTGTGTGTGTGTGTGTGTGTGTGTGTGTGTGTGTGTGTGTGTGCGTTTACGTGATTATCATTTATTTATCGCATCTTTAAATATGCAAAGTTTTTTCGTTTGTCATTTTTCTTATTTTCAGAATGAGGGGAGGGGAATTGTCAGTCGGAAGAGTGTCAGGTCGCACCAGAGCTGCAGCGAGCGACCTCTTCAGCGGCGCCTCCTCCTCCGCCTCTCTCAGCTGCTGCAGCCGCTCCTCCAGCTCCCCCTTCTCCTCCAGCACCAGCCGCACAGCCACCTGCAGCTGCGATATCCTGACAATGCAGCGCACGTTCGGGGCGGACAACGATATATCAGCCAGAGACAGCGACACAATTATCATTCGGACGGTGAGGCCATCCAAAAGATTCACTGAGCGACCGTTGATTGACACCGACCACGTCACGAAGATGACGGGAGTGCCATTGATGACATCACACTGTTGAATACTGAAAAACAATGTATGCATCACCCCCTGACACGTCCCAAAGAATCGACAGATTAGCGTCGGCAACAATCAACCTTTGAAAGTGTATTTCACAACGGAGAATCCGACATACCAAAACATGTAACTTTGCCATAGACCAGGACCACACCCGAGCATCCTTGCACAACGGAAGTCACCACACGAGACAGCTGTTCCGCGCCAACATGGCAAACACGGTAGCAGGACTTCGTCCCACGTCGCCCTGCACACATCCCTAATATAATGGCTTGCTACACACACACACACACACACACACACACACACACACACACACACACACACACACACACACACACACACACACACACACAGTGAAGGGGGTGCAGAGCTGCGGAGGAGGGCTGTTGCCGTTACCTCTCTGACTTGGCCGCTAAATCCGCATCCGTTTGCGCTCTGTCCACTTGCGACGCAGCCGAGCTTCGATGAATCTCTGGCGCGATTGTCGATCGGATGCAGCATAGCGGGTCAAAGGTCAGATGGCCGTGCCTTGAGTGCCTCCCACCCCCGAGGCGACGAACAACAAGCACTGCCGCAGTAACTAGTAAGGGCGGTGATGGGGTGGGGAGGACGGCGTGACCACCTAAAGACTTTCGGAGAGAGCTGTCGGTGGTGTCCCAGGACGCGACCGCCCTTTGAGCCTGCGCGCAGTCCAGCTCCGCCTGCAGCTTGGAGGACAGGAGCTCCTTCACCTGCGGACATATGATAAGCATGGGAGATGAAACGGAGCGCATGCTGAGCTGAGAAAATGAGTCATATGCTTACGTAGCGCCATAGCGCATATGTACTCTCCTCTTGTGAGTCAATTCATGTTACGTGTGACTAGCTTCACTATCTCATGAGGCAGAGCACAGTTTACAATGCGATTGTGCCGTCGAAAATGAAATGGAGTGCAAACCAAAACAACCAAAATGTTGCAAAATGATAATAGGACAGACGAGTCGAACGGAAGCGCGTGGATTGGAAAAGAATGGAGTGGAGAAGAATATGGTTATAACGAGGCAAGACGCTCTTATGTGCGTGAGCGCCACCTAGCTGTAGCTACCTGCGACTGAAGCATGAGCAGCCGCTCCGCCACGCACTCGAGGCTCTGCTCTGGCGCCACCCGTATCCACTCCACGAAACTGGTCGCCGACGATCCACTACCCCCCGCCTTAGATAGCAGCCCATCCATTTGCGACTGAATCGCGCGTTCACAAAAGAAAAGGGGAGACGAGTGAGGCGTTTCGGAAGAAACAGGGGCCACTCAAAAAGAAAAGTCGGCTTACGCTGCGCCGTTATAATTGTTCACTGTTCATAGTTTTCATTATCGAGGATGACAGAGAGGAGTTAATGGACAGCATAAGAACTACTCTTTTCTTGGGCGTCGGCAGCTTACTATGAGCCGCTGCCTTCCTGCCTCCGTGACGCAGAGACGCTCCTCCTGCATCTCCATCCTCCGCTGCGCCTCACCAAGCTGTTGTTGCGCCTCGCGAGCCGCGGCAGAGGCGGTCGACAAAGCCGACTCGAGTCGCTTCACCTCCACCCTCAACTTCTTCCCTTCGTAGCGAGTTGCCTCCAGCTCTTGTAGCAACCGGGAGGCCGTCCGCTAAGAGAACACACGCGTCACAGCAAGTAATTGACATTAAATCAGCGCTCGTGCCGCAGTGCTCGTCTCCGACCTGTCGTGATTGTTGGACATATCAAAGTGAATGAGGGTGATGAGGCCTGAGACGAGTAACGCGAGAAGCAAACCTGCGAGTCTCTGAGGCTGCCCTCCGCCGCCTCAAGCTGCTCCCAAAGCGCACTGGTGCGCTTATTTTCAGACGCCTCGTGCTTGGCCGCCGCCTGTCGCAGTCGTTCCATCTCGCAGCGCGCCGATTCTGACGCCTCCCTAACGTGTGCAATATACAAGTCAGCAGACACGCGACGACAAAGAACGACAGACTTACCTCACTTTCGCCAACCGACATGGAAAATCGAGGATTGGGGGAGCCACTCTTACTTGGAGACTCGCACAACACGCTCCTGCTCCTCTTTCTCCTTTTTCAGAGCGGCGAGACTATCCGTCAATCGTTTACGCTCCGTCTCCGCCGTCGCGCGCCGCTCCTCGCTGCGAACTAGGAGACCCTCCAGTCGAGTAGCCTTCTGCGTCGCTTCGGCTGCTGTCGCTGCTGAGGTGCTCGCAGCGGTCGCATTGTTGCGGAACTTTCTGTAAGCGCGTGAATACACACGCTTCAGACGTATCGATGGTATTCATAAGATTTCCATATCAAGTTTGGCTGCTACCGTTAGCGTCCGTTTCCTCTCTTTCTGTCTTTTTGGTGCGAACTGGAGAGCGATAATATGATGCCAGAGGCAGCCAGGACTGTTCGATGACCCCGCCTTCAATTATATTTGGCCCGATACACATGCTTTTCTAAACGAATCAGAAACGGGATGCTGAACGGTCATCTTCTTCATCGATTGCGTATTTTACCTTGCCTCGAAAGTTTACCCATCGCAAACTCGAAGCCTTCCCCTTTGTTGGCTCCTTCCCATCCCCACAACGATTGATACTGGTTATACGCACGGCTTTAAAACAACTCGACCGAAGACCTGGCGGTCGCGAGCGACTGACTGACGGTTGGGTATCTGCTCAATAAAGAAATAGAAAGTGGCAGCAGTGAAAGGGACGTTACGGTGGTCGGCAAGGGCTCACTTTTCGTTAGCCTTGATGTGCTTGCTCAAACGGTCCACCGTCCACTGCAGCTCCTGACCCGAACGACGAAGCGATTGGATGCGCACCGCGTCTTTTCGTCGCCGCGCACGCAACATGCGCACCCGAGCCGCGCGTTTGGCTACCTCGACACGACCGGGACGAGTCGCCACCCGCAGTGCCGCCAGCTCACGCCTCAAATCACGACACCGCTGCTGCTCGCTATCGACCCTCTCCTGCAGCTCCCTCATGCGACCGTGGAACGATGCCTCTTTCGCATGCATCACTCTCAACTTCTCCTCCGTGCGCCTCGCGGCCGCTAAAGTCTCCTTCTGCGCAGCCATCTGATATAGGGGTGCGTCGATCAGAAGCATGGAGCGTTGAATGGGAGCTGATACGGCGAGGCATAAAGGGATGGATGGTCGGATGGGCAGATATATAGATAGTCGGGTAGTTGGATGGATGATCAAAAAGAGAGAGGGAGGGTAAGAATAGGTAGGAAAGTGTGCATGGCAAAGCACCTCATTCCGATATTGTTGGCAGCGCTTCTCCGCCTCGGTAGACCGCACTTGAGCTTCTTCCCTGGCCGACTCGGCGCGGTTATACTTGTGCTGCAGGAAAAATAACAGTATAGCAGAGACAGTGTCAATGATCTGCTCCGTAGTGGATGGGTACATTTGCCCTGACAGAATGTACCATTGTCAACAGTGAAGGCGGATCAAAGCATCACCGTGAACTCGTCTCTCGCCGCTTGCACGCGCTCCTCCGCCTCGCGCCGCGTTCTCTCAGCGTCAGCGAGCACCTTAGACACATCACTCCGGACCACCTGCCACTCCTGAGTCGTTCGATTCTCAGCCGATCCGAGCTCCCTCCTCAGTCGCATCACCTACCAACGGCGCAACACCACCAGCCCCTTTTACTCCCTTTCCTACCCCTTCCCTACCCGTCAATACACCACCACTGTGAAGAACAGCGAGATCCCGCCATCGCACCTCCTCCTCTATCCTACAAACAGGCACAAACGCAGTTTAGGTGAATCATCCCGTGTCTCGCTCGTATACCCTCCCGTCGTGTCAGCAACCCGTTGCTCTATGCGTCTCATGTGCGTATCACCAGGGCAACCACCTTGCGAACCGAGCCTGCTGATGGCCTGACTCCTTCAGGAGCGCCTTTTGACACCCAACCAACGCTTGGACAGCCATCAGAGCGATATCTCCCCCCACAGTCGTCTCTGCACGCCCCCCCCCCCCCCCCCCCCCCCCACCAACACACACACACACATACACACACAGGTGGTCAGCTAAAGCCCATCCCAACCTGCGTTGCTGATGGCAGCATATTGACAGGTAGGATGGGCTGTGGGGCCTACGTGGGTCACTGAGGGAGAGATGAAGATGTGGCAGGGTGCCATCCAGATCGCCCTTTTGCTTCCGTGCCACAGCCCACGCCTGCTCGAGCTCCGCACCTCTGCCCGACTCACCGTACCCCGCATGCTCCAGGGCGTCCTCAATTCCCGCCTGCGCGCGTAGACTCGCCTCCCGCACTGTGTCCCACAGCTGTAGTGTTTGACTGGACACAGCCGAGGCGTGGCGTTCAGCTACTTGCACTTGCTCTACCAACAGCTCCCGCTCCTCAGCTGCATCCGCCCTCACACGCGCTACCTCCTGACGAGCCGCCCCCGTCTCCGCCTGAGCTGCCTCAATCTGCCTTGTAGCCGACTCCGCTTCCATCGAATTCTGAAGAGCCGCCCTGCAATGGAGGCAAAACGCCAACCATCACCCCATCCCCTCGAATTCTCGCCCCCCATCCTCCAGTCATACCCTTGCCAGTCCTGGATAGATTTATAAATACATACATACATACATACATACATACATACATACATACATACATACATACATACATACATACATACATACATACATACATACATACATACATACATACATACATACATACATGCATACATACATACATACATACATACATACATACATACGCACGTACGTACGTACGTACCTACATACATGCATGCATGCATACATGCATGCATGCAAACATACATACAAACACATACATCCAATCAGCATACGAGAAAGATAGGGTCGCCCTCTCTCACCTCAACTCCCGCATTCGGTCCGTCTTGGCCTGTGCATCCGCGTCTGCCTTTGCCCAATTGTCCCTCAACGCCTCAGCCTCCGCCTCCTTCTCCCCCGCTTCCCTCTTCGCCTCTCGCGCCTCAGCCTCCGCCTCGCGCCAACTCTTCTCCATGCGAGTCTGCAAAGCACACACACACACACACACACACACACACACACACACACACACACACACACACACACACACACACACGTCTCTCGTCAAGCTTCACGATTTATCATCGCACCAACCAAACGGCAGCACTACCCTTCCCTCAATCACTCATTCGCTAACGCACCAGTTTCTCCTCCGCAAGCCTTAGCTGCCGTTGGAGCCCAACGACGATGTCGGAGGCGGACTGAGTGCGTGCCATGTAGTCCTCATACTCGCTGCGCGTCTGTCGCTGCTTTGCCGCTACCTCCTCCGCGTGCTCCTTCAGCTGCATCCCCCTCTGACGGTACCCCTCCACCTCCGCCTTCAGCGCGGCGCACTCCGCCCTGTGCTCGCCCAACAGCGTCTCCCGCGCCTCGCTCGCCGCAGCCGCCACTGCATCCACCTGCTCCTCCGCCAAACGGTGCGCTGCGCAGCCACGACGGCAACCCAGTCAAAGAAATGCGCTACACGCCACCACCGCGAACGTGCATGGTCGAAGGCTTCGAGTAGGAGGCACCGCAGCGCGGGAACATTAACGTGTGGGGGGGGGGCGAGCAGAATGAGTATGCATATGCTTGGAAATATCATACATGCGTTCACCTATCAGATATCAATTCTTTGTCACGAAATTGACAATAATGTTTAATGTTGCGATCTTTCACTCTGCTGAGTTTGCGTGCTCTGCAATGTTCCCTCAAATTTCTTCATGTCAGAACGCATTCATGAAAATATGCTCCAATTTTTGCAGGGGGGCATGGGGGGGCTGACTCCACCCCCGTCCAAGACAATCGCAGCAAATGGACGAACACACAGGGTTTTTTTCAATGCGGGAAGTTCCGTGTCACTCTTGTGAACAGCTCTTGGAAAGTCACAAACATACAGCTGGCAATGACAGCTCAGAATTTGCGCTGCGTAGCTAGTTTCCAACGCCACCAGAGCTTGTGACAGCTTCTGGGAAAAATGTGGGAGGGGAGCGGAGCTGTTGGGTTAAATATGTGTACGCTCTGTAATATTTCGAATAAGCGCAATATTCGTTGCAGTTTTGGTACAATTAGACGTTGTAATCAAGTATCGGTGCTCAGAAGCCACGTCATGTACTCATGAAATTTTCTCGCCTTTTCCGTTTCGAATCGACAAAATCTTTGAGACTCTACCCAACCAATGCAGAAAATTGATTTCCAGCTCATGCTCACTGTCTTGACGCCTGTTGCTGCTTTTACCGCATCCCTTTTGTGTGTTTCTGAATATCTTGCACTCGAAAATGAAAATTTAATGAAATAAATTAATTAATGAAGAATGCCGTGTTATATGGTACGGCCGGGCGCACCTGCATGTGCAGCATCAAGTTTAGCCTGCACCCCCGACACCCGCGCCTCACTCTCCGCCAACGCCTCCGCCGCCAACTGCCGCTCCACGCCAAAGCACCACGCCAGCCGTTCCACCGACTCCCGCGCGCTCAGCTCCTCCACCCGCACGAAACTGTCCCGCACCGCCCGCGACCCCGCGCGCTCCATCGCCGCCCTGAGCCACACAATTCCCTCCTCAGATTCACCTTTACACTTCCCGCTCCCCTCCCCTCACAAGCTCAACATATACGCACACATACACACACACACACACACACACACACACACACACACACACACACACCAACGAAGGTACGCACACAACATAATGAAAAATCATGAGTACGCGCAAAACTCACACAAGAATAACACAGGGATTCGCACGCACACACATTCGCAATGACGTAAAACATATCAAGACAAATTCTATTTGACATGTGGTTTATTCTCATACATACGAGCGCACGTGCAAACACACAATAATCTCCCACACAGACACACACACACATATGCGCGCACTCGTTCCGATTTAGGTGGACGGCTGGGTGCATGGGCGGGTGGATCCAACCGGTGGATGGGGAGGGGGGGCAGTCCTGACCTAAGGTGTGACAACAGCAGGTGTGCCACAGCTTTCATCTCCGCCGCGCCCTCCTCCACCTTGGCCTGGCTCTGCTGTAGCGCAGCCTCGCTTTGCTGCAGCGCAGCCTGCGCCTCCTTCAGCTTCCCCGTTTGGAAATCTTTCATATCTTGCGCTAATGCTCGTGCGCGGGCGTCCACGCTGGACTTCATCACCTGCGCGCCGCAGAGATGGATGAGAAACAGTGCACGAGTGAGTGAGGGAGAGAAGCAGGGAAGGAGGAAGTGAGATTTGGTGAGTGAATGAGTCTGGAATTGATTGCGTGCGTGTGTAAGTGAGTGAGTGAGTGGGATGGCCAAGGGAAGGTGTGAGGGAGGGAGCGAGCAGATGGGTGATGGACTGGGTGACCGAGTGAGTAAGTTAGAAAATTAGGGAGGGAGGGGGTGAGAGCTGGAGGGGTGGGTGAGAGAGTGAAGGAGGGAGGGAGTGAGTCGGGGAGTGACTGATGAATGAGTAAGGGAGTGACAAGGTATTGAGCGGATGAGTGAATAAATGAGTGAGTAAGAGAGGGGTGAGTGAGTTAACGTGTGAATGAGCAAGAGAGTGGTAGCGTGCGTGAGTGAATTCGTGAGACAGGAAGAGAGTGCAGAGGGAGGAGTAGGTGAGTGCGTGAATGAGTGACGGAGGCAGGGAAGTGGTGAGTGACTGGTTAGGCTAGGAGTGAGTGGGAAAATGAGAAAATGAAAGAGATAGTGATTGAGTGACAGAGGGAGGGAGGGTAGGAGGGAGTATATGAGCGAGTATATGAGTGAGTGAGTGAGTGAGCGAGAGAGAATGAGTGAGGCAGTGACAGCGTGAGTGAGTGAGAAAAGGTTGAGTGATTGAGTGAGCGGTGTTAGGGAGGGAGTTGGTGAATATACGAAAAAAAGAATGAATGACCAAGTGAGTGAGGGAGTAAGTTAGTGAGTGGGGTAGGGAGTGAATGAGACAGAAAATTTTTGAGTTAGTGAATGAATGCGTAGGAACCACCCCGCACCGTTATCTCTGCCTTCAGAGCCTCCACTGCGTACTCAGCCTTCTCCAGGCTGTTGATGGCCGCGTCTCTGTCCTTTTGTACGGACTGCCAACAGTAAAACGAAATGTGAACCGCAAGCAGCGCAAAGTTCCCCCGAACCACTCGTATACACACACCTCAACCGCCACCACCTTCCAAAGTTGCCAACCGCATACGCAGAGTCGTCCCTCTAATTCTTTTTTGATAGGTTGACCTAACTCATATCACAATAACATCTTCATTGACGCATTCCACATTCTCAAAATATTCTGTTTGCACAGTCGACATGCATGCGATATTTTTTTGATTCTCATGAGCTACTTTTCACAAAAGGGCCTCGCACAAAACACGATCTCACCCGACACTGCTCCTTCAGCGTCTCTGCATGCTGCACAACCCCACGCAGCTTCTGCCCCTGCCCCTCCAACTGCATCGCCACCTCCTCCTTCTCTTTTACCGCCTCGGCCAGCCGACGGTGCAGCTCTCCAGTGACGCGGTCAAAGTCCGCCTTTGCGGCCTTCCAAACACACCCCACAGCGGTGTCAGTCAACCACGCCGCCAGCGCGCACTTAAATACGGTCAAAGTAACCCCCTCTCTTACGATAAACGAATAAATGCACGCTCGAGTCTGCTTCCATGCGCTCCCACAAAGCTACACCCCTCTTGAACAAACAATTCAGAATGACCACGGCGAGCAACTTTCTTCCCCGCCACCCTCCCCAGTCAACTACATGTAACGGTCATCCTCATAGCTGCACACCTCTTCCCGGAAAATGTGGGCCTACAATAAGGCACTACCAAGTACAATAATCCCTTGAATCGCACACCCCTCCTCCCCCAACACATAAAATTACATTAAATCACAAGAATACAGAATCACCGTCCCGCCCATCCGCCCGACAACCACCAATGCCCCCTTGAATCCACAGAAAAATGGATCTGCAATGTCCACGCACTCCACTAGAACAAGCACGAGGAGTATAAAACCAAGCACGAGGACTGACAGAAATTATAAATGTTCGCCTCAGCCCAGTTCTCTCTTCCTCTTTCCTCTTTCCAAAGTACATGGCGTACCTCAGTCCGACAGCGAGTCCCACATATCCCAGGAACATACATGCTAATAGAGAAACACGCATGCTGCCGCCCGTCAACCTCCTCACAATGAGCCCCTTGATAGCCATAATAAAAAGCATTCCGTATTTATCCCGACACTTACTCGGTATCCCCCCTCCCTCCACTTACACACACGCATTCCCCCTGCAAGAATAATTCAGAGGCGATTCGCACGTTTGCCCGCTGCTCCAGCATTGCGATGTCCTGAGCCGCCTGTTGCTTAGCATCCTCCAGCGACGCCTCCATTGACGCCACCTGCGGCAGCGTTGCCAGCGCCCTCTCGATCTTCTCCCGCTCCTGCTCCAGCTCGCTCTGCAGCGAATAGTTGAGCTCGCGCTCTTTAGACAGCGCCAGCTGCAGCGACTCCGTCAACGCTGCCTGCTTCTGGGCTGTCTCGCGATCACTCTCAAGCTCCTTCTCTAAGGCTGACACCTTCGCGGCTGAGGAGGAAGCCTACGAGCACACACGCAGTCATCAAACAACGCGCCCGAAATTATCCCAATACACTTAGGAACAAAGGAGTGCACAGCGGAAGGGGAGAACAGGAACGTAAATATCATGAAGAAAGAAGCAGCACAATTTTAAGCTGCCATGAAAATCTTTTGAGTCTACATATGTGTGTGTGTGTGTATGTGTGTGTGTGTGTGTGTGTGTGTGTGTGTGTGTGTGTGTGTGTGTTTGTATGTGAGAGAGAAAGAGAGAGAGAAACCATCGGTGCACTGTGGTGTGGGAAAGAATGTGAGTTTGTGAGCACTCGATGTTGCGTGAGCAATACTCGTTGCCGTACTTGTGGAAATTACGCTCTCGCACATCTCTAGCTGCCTGCGCGCGTGTGTTTGTGTGTGTGCGTGTGTGTGTGTGTGTGTGTGTGTGTGTGTGTGTGTGTATGTGTGTGTGTGTGTGTGTGTGTATGTGTGTGTGTCTGTGATTGTGTGTGTGTTTATGAATAAAGTGGATACACAAGAGAGGGAAAGAGCCAGTGCATACATGTATGTGTGTGTGTGTGTGTCTGTGCATAATAGCGTGAATACATATGCTTGTGAGAGTGTAATGGTGTGAGCTTGGGTGTGTGTACTGTGTATCTGCGTAACGTATTACGCGTATGCATGTATGAGAATCTGTGCATGCCCTTGTGTATGTGTGTGTGTGTGTGTGTGTGTGTGTGTGTGTGTGTATGTGTGTGTGTGTGTGTGTGTGTGTGTGTGTGTGTGTGTGTGTGTGTGTGTGTGTGTAAATATGAGTATGCCTGAAGGAAGTTACGATCAGTCTGGCAGCACCCCACCTCAGCCATCGCCATAGCCTGTTGCGGACGTAGCGCTGTACGGTGTTGCAGCTCCGCCAGCTGCCGGTGTGACTGCCTTGCTGCTGCCTCATGCGCGGCGGCCTCCTTCTGCGCCCTCTCCAGAGCGCTCCGCAGTGCCGCAGCCTCCGCCTCTGACCGCATCGCAGACTGCCGTGCAGCGTGCTATGTAACGTACACGTACACGATGCTCACATTTAGCCACCAACCATGCACGCAACACAACACTCCAGCACCGCGTCTAGCACAACAATGAGGGGACAAGGGGAACCCACCAGCTGAGAACTAGCCGCACGAAGATCGTTCTCCATTGCCTCCTTCAGCGTAGCCGGCATGCTGGGCGAGCCACTAGGGCTGCAGGTAGCGACACGCACAGATTCTGAGTCCCTGATATCAGCTGAAACCAGTGACAGCTTGCCCTCCGTGTCCTCCCCCCCCCATCCAGCCTCACCTGCTGCCTGGCCTTCCTTGGCCAACAGCAGAGGCGCTGTCCGCGGCCGCCCAACGCGCCACATGGCTCCACTGGCTGCCACCCCCCGCTGGTGTCTGCGCTGCTGGTGCCGGCGGTGGCTGAGTTCGGAACCAGGGAGGGGGGCTGCCATCCCGGGGAGGCGATGTAGCGGTGGGGGCGGTGGAGAGGTGGATGTGGTCGCTGAACGACGCCTCCCGTCGTATGACGGGCCGAGCTGCGCTGGATGGCGTGACTCCATACACTTCCTGCCCCCCTTCCCCCCATGCATGCCCACTCACGCCACGCACGGGGCTACCTGAAGCGTAATGGTACACTGAGCTCTCGTATGGGCTGCCCCCATCACCATCATCACCACCCCCATCATCATCATCACTACTGCTGCTGCTACTGCTCCCGCGAGCTGCAGCAGACCTGCGGCCGCGTGTGGAGAACAGCTGCCTCTCTAGCTCCGCCAGGGCTGGCCCGCCCTAAACAGGCAAGGCATGGCATGCACACTGACAGTTTAAACACCCTTGGCGCCTGCACAGCACAGGGGGTTCATATACATAGGGACGGACGGTGTTGTTCGCAGCGACAGGCTGACTGCCGCGGTCGACCCGCAACCTGCGCGCCCCTATCTCCTCATCCCGCTTACGGAGGTGTGCCTGTGCATGCTGGCGCCCTTTTTTTCACACAATTGTCTCCGTGGCGCATGCCACGGCGGGCGGTGCTGAGCTTGGTTGACTGGGTTGACTGTCGTTCAATCTCGTACCCGTACGGTTACGAAACCTGTCGTCGACAGCTGTTGTGATGGTGGTCCGCGGAGAGGGGCGGAACCGACAACCGACCCCGGGCCTCCCGTATTAGCTTAATGGCTGGCCCATCAGCGCGATGAGGCTCCCCTGATGTTGGGGGAGGTTAACGCGCTGGGTTTTCGGAAGCGGCTGGCAGTGGGCTGGCGGAGCTAGGCGAGTGGGTTCCGTCGCACCTGATGAGGGAAGTCGGTGTGGGTCGCGGTCGGGTTGTTGTCGGGGGTAGGTCCCGCCATGGCGGGGCGCTTGGTAGCGCCTCAGTGCGCCCAGTCGTTACCTGGTTTACAAACAGACTCGAAAAACCCTGATCTTTCCCACGCCAATGGGAACAGGCATAACGTGATAGGAGGTGGTCTGTAGTCTTGAGTTGGGTAGAAAGAAGGCTTGACGAAGGGAGGTGGCCGTGAGTGGGACGACAGCGGATGTAGTCAGCGCGAGTGGCGACATTCCTGACGATGCACCTGGGTGCCAGTACATGTACTTGACAGTACAATTATTCCATTATTGCGAGTGGCCCGTAGTTCTTTGTCCCTGTCGTTCTTTCTATTTTGTAATCATGTACACATGCATACCCTATGTCTCTCACCCTGTATTTTTAATCGTTAATATAATTTAAAAAACATCTTACAAGAAAAAGCAGTGGAGGCCACCAAGCCAAAAAAAAAAAAGGAAGAAAAAGTTAATATAATCCATGGAGGCCCATCGTGATAATGATTCCCCCCCCCCCCCCCCACACATACACACACATAAACACACACACGCACAAACACAAACACACACACAAAAACGCACAAACACACACACATAAAACACACACATAAAACACACACACACACAAAACACACACACACACACACACACACACACACACACACACACACACACACACACACACACACACACACACACACACACACACACACACACACACACACACACACACACACGCACACACAAACACACGCTTTCTTCTCTCATTACGTATTGTTTTGTAATTAGGCACACACACACCCTGTAAGTCTCACTCTGCTGTATTTTTTGTAATCACAGAAATAATGCTTATTTGAGTGACGACGATCTATGCTCGTGTGCTTTCCGCCGTTGGATGCAGTTCGTTATTGCAAACCTTCGCTACTGGGTGAAAAGTACAAGTACATGTATAAATGAGGTAGCAGTACAGGTAGTTTGGAATTCGTTGCTGAATCGTCGTTGCGCTGTGCCGCTCACTGAGGCTGCTCGAGATAGCGACAACAACTACTGTGGCGATGTGGCGGAGGGAAGGAACACCGAGGACGGAGCTCCGGGAAGCCGGAAATACCGTTGGCTGGGGACATGGCCGGTATCGCCCACTGCAACAACGTCGCTATCTTGGGAACTCGGATGGGCTAGGGCGGGGAAGGTGTTGCCGTGAGGAAGACAGCGAAGCATAGCCCTAGCATTGAATAGGTAAAATCAGTCGTCTGAGGACTGAACTACTTACTTCCCGATGACTCGCGGCCAGGGCGGGCAGGGCTCGTCCCCAGCATCTCGCGCCCAATCGACGTCGACGAGCTCGTCCACGCAAGTTCAGCCACTCGAGCGTCATGACTGCGACTTGACGCCCCGACGGGGAAAGCCCATGACAACCCGTTACCCTATCTCGTCAGCGTCCTCCAAAACTCGCTCAAAATACTCTGACACCAGGTCCAGAAGTTACCGCTACTCGGGATCACCTGGGAGCCCGAGGCCGCGGAGCGAGGCCGACGGCAACACCGACGATCAGCCGGGTTACGAGGGCCAAGACGCCCTGACGCCAACCGCTGCGCCGAGCCACTTCGTCGCCGTCACTGCTCACTGCTGCGAATTGCATTCGGTTCACTGGAGCGCAGTCAGCCATGCGAGTGGCTTCGATACTGCTCGCCCCTGCAACCAGATACTCAGCCTCGACCTGGGCGGCAACCTCATCAGCGACCTTGCGGGAATGGAGTGCTACCCTTGGTTGCTCAGCCTCAGCCTCGCACAAAACGACCTCCGAAGCCTCGAAACCAAACGCCTACCCTTCACTCTCACTCACCTTGACCTCTCGCACAACCTGCTCACCAGTCTGGACGGCATCGAAACCCTGCCCCACCTCGCGTGGCTGGACGCGAGCCACAACGTGATAGAGACTGTTCAGCCTTTGTCCGCTTCATTTCGTGTGAAGGAGCTGCGTCTTGGCAACAACAACATCACCAGCCTCGAGGGTCTGGAGGGACTGTGGGACCTGGCCCTGCTGGAACTGCATGACAACCTGGTGCGCTTCACGCCACCGCAGCGTTAAAGGGGAGAGGGCCATCTGCACTATCTCCACATTCCAACACACAAGCAATGGTGGCATCTCACAAGGCGTACTGAAAATATAAGTATGAGCCTCAAAACTGACTTTATACCGTTTGCCTTATTCGCAGATATCAGATGAGCAGGAGATCCGCTCACTCACACCGCTCTCGCACCTTGTGACGATGACGCTGGCGGATAACCCAGTAGCCAGCCGACCCAAGCGCCTCCGCTCCCTCTGCATCGACCTCCTCCCCGGTTTGATGTCCCTAGATGGAGCCCGCATCGGTCGGGTGGCCACCTGCTGCAGGCCAGCCAACAAATACGCCGTGCTCAATTCGCAAAGGGGCCGCAACAAGAAGGGGGGGAGGGGTCCCTCGGCCAGCCTGCCGCCCCTCTTTGCCCATCTACCCCCAAATGCCATGCTGCTCCCTCAACACCGCAACGTTAGTCTCACTCGAGTGCGCCCCGGAACACTCGACTACCTCGAGCGCTTGTTGCATGACTCGGCAGCTACGAAGGGTCTCGAGGTAGTACACCGCACGACACGCCAATGGCTAATGTGTGTGCTGCTCGTAGGGTTCGTACATATTTTGGTATCTAACGATCTATGATGCACTCAGTGGGTGATGCAGGCGTCAGCCAATATGTTTAGAGCGCAGCCACCAGAGCCGCCACGGCAGAGGGGAGCAGGTACCAAAACAGCCCCGAATCACTCGTGGCGGAAAGATGCGGCAGTGGCTAAGCATGTCAGGCGGCAGCAGGACGCTAAGGATCGACGACGGCAGGACGGGGAGGGGCAGGGGGGGCCTCTGCTGCATGAGGCCGCCCATGCCGCACACCAATCCACGTTTCCACCTCGTCGCCCGTGGAGTGACGACTCCGGTCTGAAGCCGTGGATGTTCATTCCGGGCTTTACGACTGATACACAGGGAAGAGATCCACATCCAGAGGTGCTGCAGGGCCTTGCAGGCCCCCGTCGCCAGCACAGGCCACCTCCGGGAAAGGTCAAGCAGGTCCGTTGTCCCATTCAATTGCATCGATAACAAGTGTTTTAAATATATATATGAATAAGAATACCTGCATTTGCACATTATTGTCGCTACTTGGAACGACCTTTGTGAATGGTAACAGCCAGGCTGACCTGTGTGTGTGTGTGTGTGTGTGTGTGTGTGTGTGTGTGTGTGTGTGTCAATTTGCAATCGCGCAGGATTCGCTGTTCAGGCCAGTATCTCCAGTCGAGCTCGTCGAGAAGCGCGACGACATTAATGGCAAGTTTGTCCAAGAGGAGTATGCGCGTAGGCACTGTGTGATAGCGCCCTACAGGCCTTCTGTGGTTGAGAGGGACCCACTTTACGTGGCGCCCCGCCCCGGTCTTGCCCACTCATGGAAAGAGCGCTCTTGGGAGGACGATGGGCAGTCGAGTCATCACACGCGCACGTATGACGCTGCCCCGCGGCCAAGGAGCACAGCTACGCGCGACTTGGCTTCTCACCAGCGCACCCTCTTGTCACCGTATGTGGCCAGAGCCTCGAAACCAGAGGTGGCATCGCAGAAGGAGGATGCTGTGTTGGAGATGACACTCAACGAAGGGAGGGGCCACGTGGTGAAGGTGGATGAGCAAGAGGAGGGCGGTGGTGGGGTGCAGCACATTCACGTGCGAATGGATGAAGCCTTCGTTCGGTCCCTGGGGCAGACAAAGGGGCAGGTGGGTGGAGCGGAGCAGCGAGTGGTGGCCCGTCGCGGTATGGCAGTTGGTGAGGAAGTGAAGGGAGGCGCCGGTGATAGAAAACTGGTAAGCAAGGGCTGCGCTGATGAGTTGCTTGCGATGTTGGACGCGGCGGTGGACAAAAAGAATCATTACCTCGCCGAGCTGGAGAGCTTGGGAAACGCGTCGCTGGCGCTGCCCTGAGCAAAGACAGCTGCCACTGGTGTGTCGCACTGGATGTCCCCTTCAGCTCTAGCGATCCAAGCACTCGCTGCCGACTGCTGGTCGTCTGAGTGCTTGGTATAAGCTGCAGCTGCTGTCCAAGTTTTGGACTGGACAGGAGCCAAGTCGCGAAAGCTGTGCAGGGAGCGGGTCGCCAAGCCGAGAATGTGGCCCTGTAATCAAACCCAAACCATTCTCAAGTGGCATCATTTTGTGTACATTTGTGCGGCATCCGTCGCGCGCTGAACGCAATCCTACATCAGGTGCAGGTACAGGTACAGGTACTGGAAACTACAGGAAACTTTTCATCGACGCTTTCTCTAGTGATCAATCGATGAGTATTCAAAATTCTTACGTAGATGTTATAAAACACCGGTCTTTCAATTTTGCTCCCGCTCCACGCGCATACCTCTTTCCTCCTGAAACACTCACTTGAGTACGTATATGCCTATGTTTGCCTCGCCCTTCTGTATTGATTTGCTTGTGTGTGTGTGTGTGTGTGTGTGTGTGTGTGTGTGTGTGTGTGTGTGTGTGTGTGTGTTTCTGAACGTTCCGTATCACGAGGTTGTTTGGAATATGTATCCAAACTACTGCGACATCATGGTTCAGAAAGCGCACATGCATAAAGCATGATCAACTTTCTTGGTGGATTAAATTTATGGTCATATTGGTAATATAGAGGTTTGAATTACAAAGTAACCGGCGTTACCTCCGACGTTACAAGCGTTACCTCCGACGCTACATCTCCCCTAACGGTTCAAGCGCCCACGCGCGCACGGACAGTAAAATGTCCGCACACTATATAACGCACCAGCAGCGATTCTGTGTCTACCTTCTGCCTTTTGCGAGAGCTATCGCTCACGCAAACGGCATCGTGGCTCTTGCTAGCCACGCAAGGTGTTGATCACTTGAGCCTCTTGCACGACGCACGAAAACACACTCCTTGAGTTCAAATGGCAGACCGCCTGGTATTGCCTACCGACCTCCACCCCGTTGCGCCCGGTGACGCGCCGGAACAGCGGCCAGACCAACTGCAATTGCTGACAAAGATTGTACAGCATTTAGCAGCCCAGGTCGAAACTCTGTCCGTCGCAGCCGCGCCAACAAAACACACTACGTGAGCCATCCCCACAGCCGATTCCGACAGAGCTGCGGGTGGACGACTCGAGCTCCACGCTCTACTAGCTGATAGTACAAACACCCCTCTAGAGTACATCGACACTAGAGAGTGGTCAGATTTCGGGTCCCGTACGTGCGCGGAATGCCTACCCCCCTCCGGCACAACAGTTTCGTGCATGTGGAACCCTTGACACGACGAGGCCGACTTTCTTTTTACGGACATCGCGAGAATCTCCTCCCGCGACGAGTATCGACACTTGCTCTGCTATGGTGTATTAACGGCCGCCGCTAACGTGGCACTCGAAACTGTTGTATGGAAACGATTCGCGCGGTCACCTCTACCCCCGACGAAACAACCTACGCCTATTCAATCGTCGACGCAGCGCTACGTACTCATCAAGCAGTGGCCCCAGCGGGGGAAGCGCGACTCGCCTATACCATGCGCTTTAAGGCGAAGAAGATCCTCACCGGCGAAGAACGCGTCGCGGAGCGTCTCGTCTACACACGCTGCTTCGACACAGTCGCCTCCGACCGTGGAGGCAACGTCGTCGACGGACTCATGTCAGCCCTGGAGGACAAACGACTCGAAGTCAGCATCATAGCAACTGCAAAAGCGCAAGCAGCCGCACATTTCAAGGCCGACAAGCCTAGACCAGATTTAGCTTTAAGTTTGGCATGATCAGCTTCTTTGGCTTAGGTTAGCTTTAGATTTCTTGTCAACAATGCACTGCGCACCATAATACATGGTACCGGTACTTTTACAAGGCGGATGATATTTTGGATTGAAATACACTGCTACACAAAAGTCCGGACAAGATTTCGCACCTTCACAAGAAAAAGTGTAATCATGCGTCGATTTTGTTGACAAGTCTCCTGAAATCCAAGGCAATGCTTTGGCGCCCAAGATGGAATGCGCCGACAACTACGGGGGGCGACTTCGAGCACTGCCGGGCTTGTGTACTTGGGGCTATCGCGCCCGCACCCGTGCGGCACGCTCTTTCAAATAGTCGCCGTTCTTGTTAGACGAAAAGAGTAACGGAGTAACGGGCGCACAACGCCGCAATATGAATGCTTATGCGACAATCGAGTAAATATAATGCATAGGCGCCGGAGGGAGGAGGGGTTGGGCAGGCCGCTGTGGGGCAAACGCACAAAATCGCGTATGTAGAAATTGAAATTGAAATTGAAATTGAAATTGTTTACAACATGTACCGTATGCGCCGGTTTTTTCACCAAAAAGCCGGATGCGTCGGCTGCTGTCTCTGGGCCCTCCCAACTATGCCATACAGGGAACTTACAAGTCAGGGCTATACCGTGAACCACCTATGTCCAACCTCTCCAAGTGTGGTCGGGGGTTTTACTCCCCCCCGGGGAGGGTCTGAAGCGGGTTAAGGGTGGTGTGCAGGAATGGCTTGGGGAGGTGCTTTATGCGGAGGCTCGGCGAGTGGTCGTGCGTGATTTGGTGCGGTAGACAAGGAGGAGATAATGCAGCCATTGGACGGTGTGTGCATGGAGTGTGGAAAGGGTGCGAGATGTGTAGAGTCGTGCTTTGGTGACGAGTTTGTCCGGAGGGTCGGTGCGGAGGGTGAGGAGAGAGGTGAGACTTGCGATGGTGGATGAGTGCGGTGTGCCCGTGCGGCTCATGACTATGGGTAGGATGTCGACTTCGGTACCTGGCCAGTGGTTGCGGATGGCATTTGCGAGGGGTGTGTATTTGTCCCTAATCAAGCGGGCTGTGTGTGAGAGGTTGTGGTCGGTGCAGTACTTCCACTCCCCTATCTGTATTTTCCTGATAGATGAGTATCGGCGGCGGCCGTTGTTGTGACCGACGAAGCGAGGTTCGAGGAGGCGTATGAAATCGGGTTTGTGCGCCGGGGGACGTAGTGCAGGCGGGAGGATTTCGGGGGGGAGGATAGCGGGGCACGAGGTTAGGGAGTCGGGCGAGAGACCTTCGTCTGCATCAACAAGGCGGGTGGGCATGTGGGTGGGGAGTGGGGGGTGACAGTCAAGAGGGGTGGAGGTGGGGGTGGGGCGGGTGAAAGATTTGATGGGTTTGTTACCGAAGTCTGCAGTGATAGTCTCCCAGCGACCTCCGTTGTGGCGTTCTAGGAGAGATAGTAGGAGTTGTAGCGCGATGTTGTGACGGTCATGTCTTAGGCCAGACATGGATGGGCAGTTACCGGCCATGTGGCCGTTGTTGGTGAATTGGCCACACATGGGACATCGCAAGGTGGGGTTGTGTGTGAGGAGGCGGGTGTTGTGGACGCCCCATATGAATTCTTGTTTGTGGGTGAACTGTGTGTTGGTGAGTGTTGTGTGTTTTTTGTGGAAGGTGAAGTCGGCGCCGTCTGCCGCGGCGCGGGCGAGGAGGGCGCCGTGTTTGGATGTTTGTGAGAGGGGTGTAAGTGTGTGCTTGCAGCTGTGGGTGTGTGCGTCGGCTTTGAGGTTTGTGTATATGTAGGGTGTGGGTTCTCCTTGAGTCTGTGGTATGAGGGTGTAAGGCCAGGTCCAGTGACCTATTGACACGTCCGAGCCTGTGTTGTATGTGGTGTGGTGTTTGGTGGATGACCATCTGCTACTTGGTTAGCGAGTGCGTCTGCGAGGTCGTTGCCGAGTGAGTGGTTGTGTGCTTTAATTTTGCCGAGATGTGTGCGGATGCCTGCGTCGCATCGGGTTATGATGGTGCGTGTGATGGAGAGGAGTGTGTCGCGGTGGATGTTGTGCCTAAAAGCGGAGGGGCAGTTAAGGTATCCTTGTATGAGACGGAGGGAGCACGCACTGTCAGTCAGGAGGTGGGTATGGCCTAGTTGGAGGCCTATGTCGATGCCTGCTAGTTCGGCTCGATTGATAGTATGGGAGGGAGGGGTAGAGGTCACCAGGATTTTGATGTTGGTGTCCGATGCTGGGTGGGTGGCTGCCGCCCCGAGAGGGGAGCTACCTCCTTTTTTCGAGCCGTCTGTGTATACGAAGTCCTGCCAGTTCCAAGCAAAAGTTCCTCTGGTGGGGGTGTATGTTAGTCGTGTGCGTTCTTGGAGGGGGTAGGTGAGGGGGTGAGTGGGGTTGGGGGGGAGATGGTATATGCCTGCGGAGTGAGGTGAGTAGGAGTCGGTGAGGTGTGGAGGTGGGATGGTGATGGTGGGGCTTGGGAGGTGTGTGTCGTATATAGACTCGAGGGTGTTGTGGAGTGCGGTCATGGCTGTGTGTGTGAGGGTAGGGAGGGGAGTGCGAGGGAGTTAGCGACGAGGTAGATGTCGACCATCCAGCGTGTTCCGAAAGGGGTATGGGTGGGGAGGCATGTGTATTGAACCATGCAAACACAGTTAGTGTGGAAGATAACTTACGCAAACGTAGTTACAGTCACAGTCCCGCAAACGGAACAGTTACGGCGACAACCAGCCTACAGGCGTGGTGTCGGGACAACAAAAGTGAGAGAGCTGTAGCCTAGCGACAGCTATGTACCGAGTCAAACAGTTTATCGGTATGTCCGATCTAGACATGTACTAATCATATCTAGAGTAGCTTACAGTAGCTATCTGCAACTAATACGTATACGGTATTACTTACAACACTCCCCCTGAAGGTAGCTACGGGATGAAGCGTTGCATTGGGTCTTGTCCTCCAAGGATCGCACTTCGGTGTCTTGCTAGTGCAGGTCCCGGGAGGGGTTTGGTGAGCATGTCAGCCACCATCTGGTCAGTGGGGAGGTACCTCAACTTGATGGTCCCTTGCTCCACGTGGTCTTTGAGGAAGTGCCACTTCAGGCCGATGTGTTTAGTCTTCTCGCTGACCAAGGCATTCTTGGAGTATGCAATGGCGCTTTGGTTGTCCTCCCAGATGGTGGTAGTTTCGGTGATGCGGGAGTCGAAGATTTCCCCCAAGAGTTGTCGGAGGTGGAGTCCCTCCTTGGTGGCGTCAGCCGCAGAGTAGTACTCGGCTTCACACGTGGATTGAGCCACACAAGTCTGTTGTTTGGACTTGTAACTGACTAGCCCGCGTCCGAGGGTGAAGAGATAGCCGGAGCGAGACTTGCGGGTGCTGCTGTCGTTGGCCCAATCAGCGTCGGCAAAGCCTGTGAGTTGGAGGTTGTGGTCCAGGCCCCCCCCCAACGTCATGCGCATGTCGATGGTGCCATGGAGGTAGCGGAGGACCTTTTTCAGAGCCAGCAAGTGTGCCTCGGTGGGTGAGGCTTGGGCAGAGCCGAGGATGCTCAACGCCGTGGAGACATCGGGGCGTGTACCAACGGCTGCGTACTGGAGGCTGCCTAGGAGGCTGGGGTAGACGTCCTTGGCCACCCTTGTGAGAGAGGGCGAATTCAAGTATGCGAGGCCGGCGAGAAAGCCCGGGTCCATCGGAAGTGACGACGGCTTAGAGTCGGACATGCCGTACTTGGCGAGGATGTCGCGCAGGTACTTGGAATGGTCCAGCGAGATCGTGCGCGTGGAGCGATCGCGGGTAATGTGCATGCCGAGGAGTTGGGAGAGGTCGCCTAGGTCCTTGATCTTGAACCGTGCTCCGAGTTGGGCTTTGAACGATGCGAGCCAAGTGGCATCATTGCAGGCCGCGGGAATGTCATCGACGTACAAGGCGATCATGGCGAAAACGTGGCCGGTGCGGAAGATGTAGATGCACGGGTTGGAGACGCATTGTTGCCATCCATGGTCGAGGAGCCATGCACGAAGTAGCATGTTGAACTCGCGGGGGGACTGCTTAAGGCCGTAGAGGCAGCGCTTGAGGTGACAAACCTTGGACGTTCCATCGGTGAAGCCGAGGGGCTGGCGGATGTACACATCCTCACGGATAGGGGCGTAGAGAAACGCGGTGTCGATGTCAAGCTGGCAGAGTTCAAGGTCGCGGGCGGCTGCGATGGTTAGGAAGAGACGCAGGTTGGCCATGCGGATGACCGGGGAGAAGGTCTCCGTGTAGTCCAGTCCGGCGCGTTGACTGCACCCCTTGGCGACGAACCGCGCTTTGAAGCGGGAGACGTCGCCGGCTGTATCCGACTTGACTTTGAAGATCCACATGTTGTTGACGACCATGCGGCCTGGGGGGAGGTCCACAAGGTCCCACGTGCCGTTGCTGATGAGGGAGGAATACTCATGTTGCATAGCGGCTTGCCATTGGGGGGCTTGGGCGCTGTCCAGTGCAGCCTGGTAGGATTTTGGTTCCACACACTCTCGGGCGGAGAGGAGGGCGACGGCGGTAGAGGACGTGCCGGCAGGTGTGTGTGGGGGACCCGTGACAAGGTCGGGGACGTGAGGGTGCTCAAATATGTCCTCTTGAGCTTTGCCTTGTTCAGGATCACAACACGCCGTTACGAGGGTTGGTGGGTAGTCAGACAAGTGGGCAACCATATCGCCGAGGGAATGGGGTGGGAGCGGAGCCGAGCATGGCGAGGGGCTGCCGGGGGGGGGTAGGGGTGTGGGTAAGGTGAGGTCAATGGGGTGGGACAGGTTTGAGTCTGCGGGTACGTCTTCCGAAGAGTCGGTGATGGCCGAGTCGAAGGAGGGTTGTGTGTCGAAGCCTGGTGTGTCTTCCTGAAAGACAACATGTACGGAAGTGGTGATGCGACGCGTTTCCGGATTGTAGACACGATACCCATGTGCGTCAGGGGGATAGCCCACCATGACGCCGCGAAATGCTTTTTCACTGAGTTTCCGGCGTTGTTTGTCGGGGACCTTGGCGAAAACGGCGCAGCCGAAGACGCGGAACTTGGAGGCGTCGGGCACCGACGACGTTAGGAGTGTGAGGGGGACGCCCCCATTAGGTCCGACCGAGCGACTGTATGTGCGGTTGCGAAGGTACACAACAGTGCTGACAGCGCACGACCACATGGAGTTGGGAACGGCCATGTTGTGGAGCATCGCCGATGCATTGTCCCGGATAGTGCGCCAGGGACGTTCGGCCTTTCCGAGCATGTGGTGGGCGTATGGGGCAGAGAACTGCACCCCGACGCCGAGGTGTGCGCACATCCGGCGAGTGACAGCAGCTTCAAACACAGAATCTGAGTCAAACTTGAGGACCGGTGCGAACGCGCCCGTCTGGGAGTGATGGCGGGCATGCAGGTGTTTGATGTCCAAGAGGATGGTTTCCAATTCCGAACATGCGTCGTATTTAGACTTAAGGAACCGCACCCACATGTAGTTGGTGTGGTGGTCGATGACGAGCAAGCAGTAACGGAGGCCATGTGGGGAGGGGACATTGACCGGGCCCCAGAGGTCAGCGGACAGGTTGAGGAGGGGGTGGGATGGCTTCGCGCAAGCGGTTGTGTTGCGTGGTGCAGCTGTGGCTTTGTGAAGTAAGCAAGAGTCGCAAGAAACTTTGGTTACAGCGCTAGTTAACACATGGCTAGTCTGGACACCGTGATTATGCTGGGCCTGAAGGCTTTGCATGTTGAGGTGGCCAAATCGACGGTGCCATAGGACGGGATCACACTGGGCAGTAAGGGCAACCTGAGGTGAGGGGTCAAGTACCGCCGGTGCGGATGGGCTTGAAGGGAGGTCCGGCTGGTGGGGAAGGAGGTAGAGACCGTTTCCGGACGGTTCTAGCACACCCATGCCTGTGGGTACCAAATGCAAACCAGTGTCAGAGTTGGAGGGGAATATGAATTCACAGCCGCTGTGAGTTTGCATCCAGCTGACACTAAGTAGTCTGCCGATACGCTGTGCGGAGCGAGATGATAGGTCAGGGGTGTAGAGTGCATACACAGTGCGGTGAATGAGCTTGCGAGAGGCAAGTCTGACAGAAATTCGCACTGAGCCACTGCGCTTAACGTCAACGCCGACACCGCCCACGCGAGAGGGAGCGGAGGGGGGCGTGAATTTCACGAAGTCATCTCGGAACGCAGTGAGGTTAATCGAGCAGGCGGAATCAACGACCCAAAACTTTGACAGGTTACGACCCGGGGCGAGGGAAGAGGAGAATGCCACAGAGCTGAATGGGACACTCACCTCGTCGTCAGCGTAGTCATCAGCGCAGTCCTCGAGGGTGGGTAGGCAGTCGGTGTCATCGGCGGGGGCGTCGTCGGCATGGACGTCGCTCAGAAGCGCAGCGTGAGCAGAGGGGGTGCCGTAAGCGGCGCCGTACTTGTGGACTGTCAGCCTACGCTTGGCGAGATTCCACTTAAGGATAGCGTCATCCGTGGCAGTGCAGGCGGACATGAGATGGTTGAGGCTGCCACAAACGCCACACTTGTTGGGTTGATGGCCGCGAGGGTTACGGTGTGGTGGGCCTCGACCGCTGTGCGAGCCGCGGCCCGCAGCGACGAATGCGGAGATGGGAGGGAGTGATATGGCCGGAGCGGGTGTGTCCGGAGCAAGGTCGTCGTCCATGTTGTGCGCAAGGTGGAGAATGCTGGCCATCACTTCATCAGCCGACATGATGTAGTCCGTGTCAAAGGCGTTGATGACGCATTGCTTCGCCTGACCGTGTGGGCCGCTGCTGGAAATACCGCGCAGCATGAGGAGACCGAGGTGGTGGGGGTGGATGGCAACGGAGCCATCAACCAATTGGCATGTGTCGTTGTAGTCGTCAAAGGTCTGGCGCATGTAGTGGACATAGTCACTGAGTGACTGACCAGGGCGCTGTCGGACCGTCAGGTTGTCCAGGACGGACAAGGAGCGAGCAAAAGACCGACAGTCGAGGCGTTCACAAAGGATGTCCCACGCGGCAGCGGCGCAGTCAGGGCGTGCTGGAGAAACGCATTTCATCGCTTGGTCAGCGCGCTTATTCGCGCTGGCTGCATGGAGAAGCAGCGTGTAGGCGTAGTGTTGCGCTTGTTCGTCGAGCCAGACGCCGGAGTCGCGGATAGCCAGCTGTGGAATGAGGTATGCGGCCTTGATGGAGAGGAAATTAAGGAAGGTCCTCTTCCATTGCTTAAAGTCCGTGGTCGGGCACATGACGGGGACCGACATCTTCATGGACCGGTTGAGGGCGTCCTTGTCGAAGCCGGGGGCTTCGTGTGCCGCCCGGTTGATGACCACCGGGTCAATAGTGGGGCGACGACGGCCACGGGTGGCGGGGTCGCCATGTTGGACTAAGGGAGAGTGCCGGCCATGAAAGGGAGGAGGTGGGCCACCGGGAAAGGGAGAGCGGCCGGCCATGGGACGCGGCGGACCGTACGAGTGCGGGTGGTCACGGTGGTCACGGTAGGGGGGGACGAGGTGAGAGGGCGCCTCCGGGATATGAGGGCCGGGGTGGTGAAGGGCATATCCGGCGGGGGGGAAGGGGGGAGGTGGTGGGAGGTGATCAACCCGGATGGCGTGACGCGAGGGGTCGTGGTGCGCATCGGCACGCGAGGGCTCGCGGGGCGCATCTTGACGGCGCTCTGCGACTGTGGGGTCGCCAACAGGAGTTGCAGGAGTAGCAGCAGCAAAGAATGTTTCTGCATCCGGGGGTACGTAACCAGGCTGGGGATGTTCAAGCAGGTGGAGGGTGTGGCCGTCGTGGCTGTCCCGGACGGGTTCGAGGTGAGCATCATGGCGGCGCTGAGCTACAGGGGGGTGCGGATTAGCACCCGCAACAGCAATAGCACCCTCGGCCGACTGCGAGTCGAGACGAGCTGTTATGCGCGCCACTTGCGAAACGAGCAGCGCGAGAGTATCCGGGGGGTGATCGAGGTTGCTCTGGTGAGAGCCTGACTCAGGGGAGTGAGGAGGTGAAACATGCGGAGTTTTCGGCGCCATTTCGACAGAGGGCGAAAAAGAAAGAGCGGAATCAAAAACAGGCAGCGGTAAAAACCGCTAGCCGGACAGCTGCAAACTCGTGCCTAACAGCGGTTTGCAAAGTGACGGCTTGATGCCCGCCGACCCCTCGGCCTGTAGCCCCGGGGTGTCTCAGAGCACTTTCTCTGTATCCTCCACCCAGTGTGGGGCACAAGTCGAGGCCAAGGCCATGACAGGTGGAGCGCTGCGCTGGTGGCTGATTCGCTAGGATAATACAAAAATAAAAAGGTAAGCTACGGCTGGCGTGCAACCTGTGAATGCGTATTCACCCGATGGTGCGCCCCCCCGTTTTCCAGCTTGGACCTGTGTGCACCATGTCCACACACGACGAGTGCGTCGGTGTGGGTGGCTGGCTATCTCCGTCGGGTGGCTGACTTAAGAGGGGTGGTGGCGGGTTTTAAATTGCAGTTTATACTGGCGATACCGCCGACTACAGGTTGAAAGTGCTAGGTGTCTAGATAAACTTGCCTTCTGCGGGAGAGTTGTCGATCGCAGCTCGCCGAACCAGGTCGTCGCGCGTGAGTGACGTGAGGCGGGGGCCCATAACCTATTGAACCATGCAAACACAGTTAGTGTGGAAGATAACTTACGCAAACGTAGTTACATGCGGCGACAGTTTAGGGTTTTAGGGTTTTTAGGGTTTAGTGTTTTAGGGTTTAGGGTTTAAACCTCGACTCCCTCCCATCACACTTCAAACCAGATACATGCACCATTAAACTACACAATTACATGTTTGACCTTAACCTCGAATCCGGTCTCCCCACCCCTATCGGTCACCTCGACTCCTCAGCGGTGCTCTCCTTCCACTGGGGCCACTACCAAGACCTCTCCAACCTGTATTGCATCGCTTCCTCACTTGCAAAACTCCGCTCTGACACCTCCAACACCTATACTATTATCACAAACACCGAGGTCGATAGCTTCCACAACCATCAACTCTACCCCAACCAATGGACCAACCTTTCAAACAGAGGCGCCCCCCCTCACCCGGGCACTCCCCATAACTCTCTCATAGTCCTCACCTGGCAACACTCCCATTTCGGTCTCCTCCACCTAACACACACCTCAGCCACGTAGGTAGACTCCCTCCACCACCCTCCCCCACCATCCCTTCTCACTCGCTCACTCTCACTCCTCGCCTCCTGGAACTCTTCTCCCCCCCCTCCCATCGTTACCCCTCCCCTCCTCCACCCCCCTCGACAGAACGACTCGCCTCACGCGTGGTCCTGTGGCACCCACGTCCTCCTCCACACCTACTTCATACTCACGGCACCCGCTGACCTCGCTTACAACCCCCCCCATTTCGACCCCCTCACCACTGTCTACTCACTACACACGCTCATGTGGTACCACGTCTTCCGCTCCACCCCCCTCCCGGTCGGACGCTCCCAACTCCTCAACACCCTCCACCCCCGTCACCCTTCCCCCACTCCTACACCCCCTCCTCCCCCAACCACCCTCCTCATCTCCCACCCCTCCCCAAACCCTCCCTCCATCCCCTCCCCCCCGAAACCACCCCCTTGTCGACCCTCTAGACCCCCCCCCCCCACCCCCCCCTCCCCCATACCTCCACACCACTACTACTCCCGCCCCCCCCCGTCGACCCTCCCAACCCCCCCGACCCCCTACCCTCCCCCATCCTCCCACACCATCTCCCACAACCCCTACACCTCATCAACCTCAACACAAGAGGCCTCCACACGTCTATCATGGACGTCGAACACCTCACCACCACCCACCAACCAGACGTCCTCATCCTCCCAGAAACCAACCACGCCACCCACAAATCCAGGTGGCGAATTGCCCTCCCCCAATACCTCCTCAAAAGCTCTCGACCCTACTACTCACCTGTGCCCCTACCCAACGCAGGCGTACTCTTCGCGGTCCGCAGAGCATCGTTCCAGTCTGCCACTGTCTTAACCCCACCCCCCACCTCATACCACATATCGCCGGACTAAACCTCGTCCCTCACTCAGGAAACCCTTACCTCCTCCTCGGAGCCTACATGCCACAGCTCCACAGTACCCAACTGACCCAAATATACGCCGAGGTCGCAGCCTGGGGCCTCCGCCTTTCGGACGACTACCCGACCCACCGTATTCTATGGGGAGGCGACTTCCAAACGACCACCACACCATGTGTTGGCAACCCCGCCCTCACCTCCTTACTCGAATCCCACCTCCGCCCACTCCACCCCCCCCTCCCTACCTTCCCCCGTAGTGGAGGATGCCTTGACCACTGGCTCACCCCTCCTCCCTCCCCCCTCGGCCTCAACCCACCTACATGCTCGGTTTTCACCTCACCCTCACACTTTACCGACCACTCGGCGGTCCACCTCGTAATACCTGCCCCCTCCTCATTAATCGCCCGCCCCCCCTCGGACCAAAACCCACCTCACACACACCACACCACCCGCAAACTCACCTTCAAACTACCACTACAACCGCACCACATAAAAACATATCAAAATAGCACGCCCTCCCTTATCAACCAGACAGCCTCCCTCCACGCAGAAAATATTAACACACTCCCCTCCACAGCCTCTCCTGACACCCTCGACACCCTCGCCTCGAAATTTACAACACTACTCTCCCACCATATGGACCATGCGGCCACCACATGGCCCCTCCTACCTCCGAAGAATCCCCGCCCAACTTCCTCGTCCCTTGACCCCACTTGGCTAAATAAAAAAACACGCAAACTCATACGAAAACTTCGCAGATGTAGCACAAACAATGGCCCCCTACCCCTCGCCCAAACCCTCCTTAATACGACCGACTATCTCTCCCCCACCGACATCAAACACCAATGCCAAGCACGCATACGCCACATGCTCAGAACAACCACCACAGATATCCTGCGGAAAATCAAAACACGCGCCAATACTGCCTACGACGCCAGCCCTAAATCCTCCCACCGCCGCTTAAAGATTAAAAGCGGCCTCCTCCCAGCGACCAACGCGACCTCGACTCTCCACCGCATTACCAAACCCGATAAAACCATAGCAACATCCCCCTCCGCAGTCCTAGAGGCGGTACACTCTCACTTTACCAACGAACTCCATCGAGCCACCCCACCCGAGTTATCTGCACCCCCTTGGGAAAACCCGGACAACCCCGACAACTACATCATCGAATCCCGCGGTGACCCCTCTCTCACCCTCGCCAACATGATTACCCGCGATACATTCGATAAAACCATCAACTCGCTAGGCACCGGCAAAGCCCCCGGCCCCGACGGTATCCCCAACGAAATTCTCAAGTTCTTACCCCAGGAGACCCGCTCCGCCCTCTTCTCTCTCCTATCCCTCCTCGCCCACAAATCCTACACTCCCCCTGAATGGTGCCACAGCACAACTTGCCTACTCCATAAAAAAGGTGACCCCACCCTCCTTGACAACTACCGCCCCATCGCCCTCATGAATAACCTTCTTAAGCTATGGACCGCACTAATCAAAGACGCTGGCTCGAAATACGCCGAATCCCACGGCATCATCAGCGACCAACAAGACGGCTTCCGACAACACCGCAGCATCCACGACGCCCTTTCCTCCTTAATCATGGCCATGGAGGATGCGAAACTCCACAAAAAAGACATCTACGTCATGTACGCGGACTTCAAGGGCGCCTTCAACGCGGCAGACCACCGCATCATGTTCAAACACATGAGACAACTCGGTATGCCCTCCACTTTTGTAGACGCATGCGAACACCTATACGGAGTCTCATCCACAGACTACATTACCCCATATGGTCCCACCCCCTCCATCGACATAAATCGGGGTACCCTACAGGGCGACACCCTCCCCCCCTTCCTATTTACCCTCTTCCTTGAACCCTTTCTCCGCTGGCTCACAGTGGGCAGCCGGGGCTATCGCCCAGGCCCCCCCACCACTAACGTCGACCCCACAGAACCCACGGCCACATACCCCGGTCACGGATTCGCCGACGACCTCAGCCTCGCCACGGGCTCAACCCCCAACATGGCCATCCAACTCCGGAAACTCTCCCTCTTCAGCGCCTACACAGGTATGACCGTAAACATCCGAAAATGCTGTATCACCGGAGCCCTCTGGCGCACTAGCAACGCCCTCTCCCTTGCCAATATCACACTCCTAGCATCCCGCCTCCAATCACTGTCCATCACCACCAAATCCACCCCGGCCCTCATCCCCTCTATCGGCCCCTTAACACACATACCGCGTACTCGGAGTCGAACTCAACACCTCCCTCTCCTTTACCAAACAATGGCACGAACTGAAACGCACTACCGCATCCCTCATCAGCGCCCTCTCCACCTCCCTACTAACCCAATCCCGCAGAATACGCGTCATCCGAGGCCTCCTAATCGGAAAACACTTCACCCTCTAGCTTGGCCTTTTTAGCGACTCTCAACTGGACACCCTCGAAGGCCAAATATGCCGCGCCCTCCGCTCCGCTGTCTCCTCGGTACGTAACCTCCCCCGCACCGCCCTCCACCGACCCACCTCAGACCCGGGTTACGGCCTCCCCTCCCTCAAAGCCCATGCAGCACAGCTCACTCTCTGTCACCTCCACAAAGTCTTGAACACCCCCGGATATAGAGGCCACAACATCTCCACCACATACTCCCACTGGCCCTCTGAATCGATCATGTCAGGCAGACTCTCCCCACCCACACTACGAAGCCTAGTACGCGCCCAGCGCGATGCTCGCACTATGTTTCACAACATCCCCCCTCTCCCTCACCAACCCCATTGCCTCCACAATCCGAACCCACTTCACCCGTCAAGATGAAGCTCTCCTTGCATCCCTCATAGACAAAGCCACACACATCACCGACCCTCACACATACAAACAAGCATACTGTGACCTCTCACCCCGAAAAACACACGCTTCCCTCCTTCCCCGTCTCAATCCCCTCTGGCAAAATCACATCACCACATGGCCACAAGTCCTCCTCCGCGCCAACCCTTCTACCCTCATTCTCAAATCCTGCAAATCCATCTCCAAACTCGGGCAAACTTACGGGGTCCACCGCTTCCCTCTCTATCCCAATTCGCCTTCTCGCCGCAATCCTTACCGAACCCTCCGACATTGTCCACAACCGCCTTCCCGTCACCAACCTCACCCCCAAACAAGCATCCCCCCCCACCACTCTCCACCCCTCATGGGTTCCCCTCCTCACGTCACACCTTCCCCGCCCCCCTCCCACCCTCTCCCCCATCACCCACACCTCCCGCACCAAAAACTACCCCCCCATTGCACCCATCACGCACATAGACACAACATACCTCACCCCCTCAGACCACCACTTCCCCCCCTGCGACGTTACGCGCATCATTTCCAAACACAAAGACACAGAATACGGACAAACACAGTACATGGTCGAATGGGCCCCGGAACACCTCACGGAATGGGATATACAACTCCAACTTGACGACGGCTTCCGCCTCGGCTCTTCCACCCCCACTTCGGTATGCCTTCCGACCCCCACCCCCGCCGATTGCTCCATATGCCACAACCCTTTGCACACAGAACCCACCTCCACCCGCTGCACATGCCCGCACTTTGCCGTCCATTCCCAATGCCGCCCCGCCCTAGGTCCCGCCACATGCCAATGCGACTGGTGCGCTCGCGGCAAACAACACGACCTCACCCGCCTCCACGAAGTCCGGTGGGCGCCTTGCCTACAACTACACGACACCATCAGTGAGACCCCCTCCGGCCCCACCGCCCTCACCGCATTTAACTCCGGCTTTGTCCCCTCCACCACTCCCATTCTGCCAAAACCCGGACCCCTCCATGGACACACCCCCTAATCACATTCAACCACGACCCCATCAACCCCGACCTCGACATGCTCCCTACCGGTAAATTCGCCATCCACGCACACCCGTCACTTCACGACACCACAGTACTATGCACTCCCGACGGCCGCGCGGTCACCACCCTTAACGGCCCCCGCGTCCGCCACCTCTACCAACTCTTCCGCCCCGACCTCTCCCATCATACGTTCGAAGAGGAGGTCTACCACCTCCGCACTCGCCTAGGCTCCCGCTCAGAAATCCACTCACCCACACCCGCCACCACCACCCGCAACAGATGGGCCACCAGAGAGGACCTCCTCTCGGCTCTCCGTCACACATTCCACATACAGACAGAACTCTACTCAGACCCCCTCAATAAATCACTCCACTCGCACACCTACCACTCACTTTACCCCGAAGACATAGTCTTCTCATCCAGCGGCAGTAATGCCCCACACACATGGCAAGGCACCAACATCGCCAACCCCGAATACGACCACGAATGCATGCGCCGCGCCATGGAACATGCAATCACCAGCGCACACCTCACAGCCTCACACACCCCCAGCGGAACCATTCTCATACTCCCCCGTTGGGAACACACACCCTACCGCCACTCCAACTACATCATCTCCCCCTACACACATCACCTATACACCCTTCCCAACGACGCGACCACCTTCCTACCCCCCGACCAACACACAGGCCATCCCACTCCTACCCCATTCGGCACGCGCTAGATGGTCGACATCTACCTCGTCGCTAACCCCCTCGCACTCCCCACCCTACCCTCACACACAGCCATGACCGCACTCCACAACACCCTCGAGTCTATATACGACACACACCTCCCAAGCCCCACCATCACCATCCCACCTCCACACCTCACCGACTCCTACTCACCACACTCCGCAGGCATATACCATCTCCCCCCCAACCCTACTCACCCCTTACCTACCCCCTCCATGAACGCATACAACTAACATACTCCCCTACCAGAGGAATTCTTGCTTGGAACTGGCAGGACTTCGTATACACAGACGGCTCGAAAAAAGGAAGCAGCTCCCCCTCGGCGCGGCAGCCACCCACCCCGCCTCGGACACCCGCATCACAATCTTGGTGACTTCTACCCCTCCCTCCCATACTATCAATCGAGCTGAACTAGCATGCATTGACATAGGCCTCCAACTCGGCCATACCCATCTCCTTACAGACAGTGCGTGCTCCCTCCGCCTCATACAAGGATACTTAAACTGCCCTTCCGCTTATAGACACAACATCCACCGCGACACACTCCTCTCCATCACACACACCCTCGAATACCGCTGCGATGCAGGCATCAACACGCATCTCGGCAAAATTAAAGCACAGAACCACTCACTCGGCAACGACCTCGCAGATGCACTCGCTAACCAAGTTGCAGATGGTCAACCACCAGACACCACATACACCACATGCTCGGACGTGTCAATAGGACACTGGACCTGGCCTTTCACCCTCATACCACAAATTCAAGGAGAACCCATACCCTACATATACACCAACCTCAAAGCCGACGCACACACCCACAGCTGTAAGCACACACATACACCCCTCTCACAAACATCCAAACACGGTGCCCTCCTCGCCCGCGCCGCGGCGGACGGTGCCGACTTCACCTTCCACAAAAAACTCACAACACTCACCAACACCCAATTCACCCACAAGCAAGAATTCATATGGGGCGTCCACAACACCCGCCTCCTCACACACAACCCCACCATGCGATGTCCCATGTGTGGCCAATTCACCAGCAACGGCCACATGGCCGGTAACTGCCCATCCATGTCTGGCCTACGACATGACCGACACAAGATCGCGCTACAACTCCTACTATCTCTCCTAGAACGCCACAACGGAGTTCGCTGGGAGACTATCACTGCAGACTTCGGTAACAAACCCATCAAGTCTTTCACCCACCCCACCCCCACCTACACCCCTCTTGACTGTCACCCCCCACTCCCCACCCACATGCCCACCCGCCTTGTTGATGCAGACGAAGGTCTCTCGCCCGACTCCCTAACCTCGTGCCCCGCTATCCTCCCCCCCGAAATCCTCCCGCCCGCACTACGTCCCCCGGCACACAAACCCGATTCCATACGCCTCCTCGAACCTCGCTTCGTCGGTCACAACAACGGCCGCCGCCGATACTCATCTATCAGGAAAATACAGATAGGGGAGTGGAAGTACTGCACCGACCACAACCTCTCACACACAGCCCACTTGATTAGGGACAAATACACACCCCTCGCAAATGCCATCCGCAACCACTGGCCAGGTACCGAAGTCGACATCCTCCCCATAGTCATGAGCCGCACGGGCACACCGCACTCATCCACCATCGCAAGTCTCACCTCTCTCCTCACCCTCCGCACCGACCCTCCGGACAAACTCATCTCCAAAGCACGACTCGACACATCTCGCATCCTTTCCACACTCCATGCACACACCGTCCAATAGCTGCATTATCTCCTCCTTGTCTACCGCACCAAATCACGCATGACCTCTCGTCGAGCCTCCACATAATGCACCTCCTCAAGCCCCTTCTTGCACACCACCTTCAACCCGCATCAGACCCTCCCCGGGGAGGAGTGAAACCCCCGACCACACTTGGAGAGGTTGGACATAGGTGGTTCACGGTCTAGCCCTGACTTGTAAGTTCCCTGTATGGCATAGTTGGGAGGGCCCAGAGACAGCAGCCGACGCATCCGGCTTTTTGGTGAAAAACCGGCGCATACGGTACATGTTGTAAATAATTTCAATTTCAATTTCAATTTCAATTTCAATACCCGCACACCCGCTCGGCCAATAAGCTTGACAATCAGCGCTCTACATTTCTTTTGCTCACGGCGTTGCCCATTTCATGCCCCATGATGGCATGGTTCCGTGCCATTTGCCGCAGGCCAAACCAAGGCCCGTGCTAGGGTACTTTGAAAGCTCCCCGCCATTTTTCACGCTCGGCGATGCGCAAGCTTCTAAGGCCAGCAATCCGCGCGCTAGGGTGCTTACACTCCAAGTCAACCGCCCCTCAAGCCCAATTGGTCCCTAGCCCGTGCTCCTTGAATGTATTTCCGGGCACGTGGCAAGAAAACCTAGTGCACAAGACATGCCACTCTTGGTGTCGCCGCTCTGTAGACGGCCGAGCGAACACACTCGGCGGATACTCGTGCAATTGTGCAAACATTCTGAGAACCCTTTGTCGAGTAGTCTTCAAGCTTGTCGCGACACTACGTGTATCGAGCCACGCATAGAGGTGTGCATAACCTGCACATGCACGAATTTCGGCATGTAAAATATGGATGGGGTGCAAATCCAACGCGTGTGCCCGCAATAATTGGGGCGTGCCGATAAAGGTGCTCACGTCAGTGAACAACACGCAGTGGTGTGTTGTTCGAAAATCATTACTCTACCCCCCAATCGAGGTGCATGGCCATCGCTGCAGTGCGTGACGGGTAATCAAATGCGTGCCGCTAGTAACGGACTTAATGGGAGAAGTGTAGTAGCTAGGGCTTCTCGGGATCGACTTGGGGATGCGGTGTGGCTCCTTGTGGCCCCGCACCGTTACCTTGTTGTTGATGTTACGGTCACTATTGCTCCAATGTTCCGGTGGTGGAGCCCCCATCCCGCTTCATGGTATGCTTACGGCGGCAACCCACTAGGCTAAACTTGATGTTGACCTCCGCAATTCCGCGTGTGTTGTGACTCCTCATGTTATGTCGGTTCACGGGTATTGCCCCTTTGCCTTGGAGGATGTATGGGGGACGGTTCGCCCCTATTGTGGTTGAGCTAGTCGATCGCTTGGCTATCCTAGTGGATTTTCGTACTTTCCGTAGCATGGGTGTTGCGGACTCTCGTTCGTTGCGTCATGACAACTATGCCCGCATGAAGGAGTTTGTTCGTCGGTATGCTTCCATTCCCTTCCGCATGATTTTGGGTGATGTGCGTCGGGAAATCATGCAACGGCTTTGTGTGGTTCTTCACGACATTTAGGGTTCCCATCTTCGAGATGCTTTGCAGGAGGGCAGTACTGAATCTGTTGCATGCCTTCCTGTAAAGGGCCTATATATAGGCTTTATGTTTTTTTTTTGGCCTGGTGTTTCCACTACGTTTCTTGTAATCGGCTCAATTTACATGGCAGTATATTAGCAGAGCAGTGAACGCGCTGCAACAGTACATCATTCGTCGGTTTAGATTGTAAGTACATCATTGTATGTATCTGTCACTGCCCCTGTATGTGTCGTCTGTATGCACAAAAAATATGGCAGGCAAATGTCCAGATTTTCAAATACTTAGCCCGTACCTGTACCGGAACTGCAGTACTCGTAGAGGATAGTGGATGATGCTCGCATCTGCGCATTGCGCAGTAGCTGTACCCGTACCTTCGCCTGTTGGGGCCGCGCGCGGTGGATGAGGGTATCGCGAGCGCACTTACCGATACTGTGTCGCTGGCGGGAAACTCAGAACGACTTCCCCAGCCACTTTTCAGGTCTGTGCGAGCGCGGGGAACCAATAACCTTCACCACAAGTTAATCACTGTGTGTGTCACTGTGTTGCATTACAGTTCTAACGCACATTTGAAGTGGCACACCTGGAAATGATCGACCTAGCAAAGTAACGATAGGTGGCCGGTGATCGCCGTCAAAACCACACCAGCTTAGCCGCCTTTCTTTGCAGTCTCGCGGCCCTGTCCTCAGTGCTCACGACGCTGCACCGGTGTGAAATCCTCACTTGTGTCGTATTCTTCTCGACTTATCCTCTCAGTCTGCATTGTTTTGAGTTGGTTATGTTGTGTGCAGCCCTCGCGATGGCTGGTTCTATTATGTGGTGCGGTATTATGGTGTTCCCGCTCTTTTCACCGCCAGATCAGGCATATCGCGGCCCTCCCAGATCTGACGCCCTAGTTCCTGTGTTTTAAGCCTCGGATTGTGAAATCACGCCTCTGATCTCTTCAGCGTTCCACTTCACATCGAAATTATGAGTATGCACAATGTGCGTTATCTCCTTCTCGCCAGGACAGTCGCCTTCCTTTGCACTGTCTTGTTCTGCAGAGTAGTGTATCGCGTCGCTTCGGTACAGATCTGTCTCGGCCATCCGACCGCGGCGCCTCGAACTGAGCCAACCGCCGCAAACTTATTTGCCTCGACCGGCGCGCTACCGTCGTTTTGCAAATCGCGCGAGGTAGCATTCGGCAACTACCATATTTACGGCTTCTGCTCTCGCCTTCTCTGACAGGGCGGCTGACAGCCTGTGCTCTCCCCTCCAAACTTGAAAACAGGAATACCCTACGCCAGTGCTACCCGATCGCAGTTGTACAAATTGAGCCATGAACACCGGACGAGCCTCAATCGCGCTGCTGGCCTGCGTAGCTCTGCTGGCTGCAGGCAGCGTCAACGCCGCTGAGAATGTCGTGACCATCTCGGGCCAGGCCAGCTTTGACAAGGCTGTGTCCGGCTCTGAATTCATCGTCGTCGAATTCTATGGTATGTGAGCGCCTTGTGTGTCCCTTGTGCATTAGTAGGGCAACATTGTGCGCGTCATATGCTGGCTGTACGCAACTTTACTAGCTTGCACGTGAGGGACTGATTGGGGTGGGGTGCATCAGCCCCTTGGTGCGGACACTGCAAGAAGCTCGCTCCCGAGTTTGAGAAGGCCGCCACTTCCCTTAAAGAGGAGGGCAGCAACATTGTCCTTGCTAAGGTGTGAGTCCACCTGAATGCGTATGTGTACGTCAGTGTCAAGAGTGTTATCAGCCTGGGTAGATGCTGTGGGTGTGAAAAATGCGGGTGGATGTGCAGGTTGATGCCACTGAGGATGCGAACAAGGATCTCGCCGGCAAGTTTGGTGTCCGTGGGTACCCCACCCTGAAGGTGTTCCGTGACGGGGATGCCTCCAATGCCGAAGATTATGAGGGCCCCCGCGATGCGGATGGCATTTTTAAGCACGTGAAGAAGATCAGCGGCCCCGCTTCTGTCGCGGTTGAGACTGCCGAGGCCGTGGCTGCCTTGATTGAGGCCGAGGATGCCCCCGTCGTTGCCTACTTTTCCGCCCTTGAGGGCGACGCCTTCGATGCGTACATGAAACAGGCTAATGGGCTGCGTAACGACTTCAGCTTTGCCCACACCACTGATGCTTCAGCGCTGAAGGTGAGTATCAATGTATTTTCTAGGGAAGTTTGGCAGATTGTGAGCATTTATTGTTGCAAAGATCGAGAGGGGATACCACAACAGGTGCAGTGGAGTGTGCAGCGTTCACGGTTGTCGCACGGTCATGTAGGAGTGCCCGGATTGCGCCTCTGGCTCTGTTGTTGCCTGGAACAAGCTGGAGAAGACAAATGAGGTTTTCACCGGCGACTTTGCGGGATTTAAGGAGTGGCTGGAGGGAGTAACCAAGCCTAGCATCATTACCTTCGGAGAGTGAGTTGTTGGCTGGGCCTGTCCAGTACTTGTATTTTTATATCTCTTGCAGAATGCTGACCTTGTATGGAATGTGTGTGTGTGTGTGTGTGCAGCAACCCTCTCATGCGCAAGGCGCTTGGATCTGCATTCGGCGCTGGGTCGCCCACCAAGATTGTGGGCTTGTCCGGCGCGGCGGGCGAGGACCCTGCGATGCTGGAAGCTCTCATGGCTGCGTCCAAGGAGCATGATGACCTGACCTTCATGTATGCCGACAAGACCATGGACCTGTTCGACCGCGTCAAGCAGTTCTTTGACGTCAGCGACGAGCAGCTGCCCACCTTTGTTGCAAACAACGACGAGGGCAAGTGGCACCTGTTCTCTGCTGAGCTGTCTGCACTTAGCCAGTTTGTCAAGGATTTCAAGGTGCGCATCTCCTTTCAGCTGTGTCTGAGGGGTTGAATTGCAAGTGCGGCGTGTTTCTCCCTTTCTCTTGGCCTCTTTGCTTAAGTTGTTCCATCTGTACTTGTGTGTGGCAGGATGGCAAGCTCGAGAAGACCGTCAAGTCTGCTGATGTCCCTGCCGAGCCCTATGAGGACGACGTTCGCGTCGTTGTGGCCAAGCAGTTCGATGAGATTGTTTTCGGTGGCAACGATGTTCTCATTGAGTTCTACGGTGAGCAGGACTGCACCGGATTTTGTGGAGCCCTTGTGCTTGTTGTGTTGGGCGTGTGGGGCTGAAGCATGTGTGCATTGCGTTTTCGACAGCGCCGTGGTGCGGACACTGCAAGAGCCTGGCACCCACGTATGCTCAGGTTGGCGCCGCCTTCAGGAGTAACGACAAGGTCGAGATTGCGAAGATGGACGCCACTGCCAACGATGTGCCCAGCTCTAAGTTCAACGTGAAGGGCTTCCCCACCATCTACTTTGTCAAGGGTTCCACCGGTGACGTCATGTCGTACGATGGCACCCGTGACAAGGATGGCTTCATGAGCTTCATCAAGAAGCACGCGTCCGCCTCTGCGGGCACCCACGACGAGCTGTAGGCACTCTTTTTCAGCCATTTAGGGTATAAATGTGTTAGCAGGGTTACCACCCTAGCGCACTTTGACGTCATCTATGCAACAGTCCTGGTCGTCTCAGGCGCCACCCCACTCGCATTTCCCAGCAATGCTCTGCATAGTGGTGGCACTCAACTGGGCAATGTTTGAACCCTTGGTCTCTTGAAACTATTTCAAGCCAAAGATGAGGAGAGGCTAGGGGAGGTTGAGTGAATATATCACGTCTGGGATATAGCTTTTTAAATTCGCAGGAGTGATCGCAGAGCGGGCGATGTTGGCCAGTCTGAATACATACAGAGCAGCAAATCTCACAGCCTGCATGGTAAATTTACCAACGACCCCGCTGCGGCCACCAAATCACGTGTCAGCTGCAGCACGGCCTCTCGGCGAGCTGCCTCCACCTGAGAACAGCACAATTAAGTGCCTTCAGCATCGATGTTAAGGGGATTAAAAATCACATTGGCAGCATCACGTTGGATCAGTGGGTAGATAACTTACGGGGTCGGTCTGCACATCGGACAGCAAGCCGACGACACAGACGGACGCCCATCCGTTCTGTACGGCCCAGAAATCAGTTCCTTCCGGGTTGATCCTACAGAACAGTCAGCGCCACGGCGGTGTCAGTAGGCGAAGTGCGGGGAGGGATGGCTGAGTTGAAGCCTAATGTGGAGGAGCCGTACCCTGCGAGCCCACCACCGGTGTTTTGGAACTGAACAACTTTACGTGTCTCCATCTTCCCACCCCCGACATCATGCTCCCTCGTTTTGGGGTACTCTCCCTCCGGGATGCGCAGGAATTTGGGCGTCACGCAATGATCTGTCCGCAGAGGGGTTCACAAGGGAGTGACTGACCAAAGCAGGAGCGCCCTCTGGTTCACCGACGAGCGCAATAACGATTGAACACTCACCTCCCTGGCGCGCGATCAAGTACCCCTTGACGTCGGAGAGGGATCCAGGTGGGAAGTTGATGTTTACGACATAGTTTTGAAGTAGCTCACGCTTGGCGCTGCTTGGCAGCTCAAGCTGCCCCAACATGCCCCTTCGGCCACAAGAAGGGTGGTCAGCACAGAGTGTGCATATGTGTGTGTGTGGGGGGGGTGCGCTGTGGAGTTAGCAAGATGAGGAGTTGTGTGCATTGAGTGATCCCGTAAGAAATTGGTAGCTGGGTCGCACTTCACGATAGGCACCGTCAGCTCAGCGGCTGTGGCGTATTCCTCCTCTGACTTGCCAGCGTAGTAGTCCAGGGAGAGGGAGAGTGCCATAACGCCCTGTGCCCCGCGGTCATCGACAACATCCAGAGGGCGATGTCAGAGAAATCCACCCTCCCCCACAACAACCGCCGTCCCACTGCCCGCTCATTGTCCTCCTTCCCAGCACACTCACGCAATCCAATACACACGCACAGATAAACAAGCAAACACAGTGACACACATACAAACGAACATAATAACATACTCACACGTACACAAACACAAACTAACAAGCACATCAAAACACACACACACACACACACACACACACACACACACACACACACACACACACACACACAGACCTAGTTATCCCCAGCGGAATCTAAGTTTGTTTGGAGGGCGCATGTGCCTCCACCTTGCAAGCAGCTTCGCGCGCAGCACCGACCGTCCCGCTGTAGATGACATGCAGACCAGCATTGTCGCCTCGGTTGATACCCGCAATCACCAGATCAAACTTGGGTGCGCCCTGAACTAGGCAGGCGGAGCGTCAGCGGGCCAAATGCCGTGCTGCATGAATGCCATCGACTTTCATTTATGTTGATCGAGTAGTGTACAGAGAGACGAGACGGCTGCGCACCGGAATGACGTCGCTGTTCAGCGCCAACATGACGGAGTCCGCAGGCGTGCCGTCCACTGCGAAGGCCGCGGCAGTGCCCTCGATCGGGATATCCCATGCCTCGAGCGGCCTATCACGGACAGGGAGAAGAGCATTCAGTCGGTGTGGCTGCCATGAAGAAAGACTGAAATAGTCTGCGGGAACCTGCGGCCCGTCGTCCTCGGCTTTTCAAGTGCACAACGCAATTTGTGTAGTTCAATTTCTTGCGCATGGGATAGGCAGGATATCCTACGTCTTCAGCGTGATAGCGTGACTCTGGGCGGAACGTTCCTCTGCGACAATAGGACAATGCGCGATCGGTGAAGGCAGTTAGACTCGGCGACAGAAGGCAATAGTCGGGGGCAGCGGCCTCGCGCGACAGCTAGCTAAAAACCTCGAGGTGAGTCGACAATACTCGACAGAAAAAGTTGTGGCGTAGATTGTACAAAACACCCGAAGCTGCTGGCCACATCGGGTGTTCGGGTAGTTTCCTGCGCTTTGGCGCTGACCTGCTGGTCCGCAGACGTAAATTTCGCAGCAGTTGGCGCGGTGCAGCGCAGCGACTAGCGCTCGCAAGCCGGGGGCCGCGACGCCATCATCGTTGCTGATCAGCACCTTAGCAAGCGACCCACGGGCGATGCTCATGGTACCGTTGCTAAAGGAAGATAATGAATTCACACTTGACGCAGTGCAAGCGATACGGTGCCTGGTTCGGGCCAGGCGGCGCCCGGCGGGCAGGACGGGGGTGAGGTGACGCGGCTGATTGTGGAGACCCGCGTGAGATGACGACAAACTGGGCAGCTGGTGACGAAGTGAAGGGGCGGCTACTCGCGACACAGTGCGATGCGCCACAGCTGTGATACGCATTCGTACGAAGGTTCCCAATTCTCGCGTGACACGCTCGGTGGCAACGAAGACAAACCACGAGCAGTATCCAGAGAGTGCGGGGTGTCGAGATCACTCGAGGGTGCCGGATGCCTGGGTTGCCGTCGGCGACGTCTGTCGCATTGGAGGTTTCGGAAAAAGAATCCTATATTACACTCCTCCACAAACATTGGGGAAATGTTCGCATATGCTTTTGATATTGTAATCCTGAATCGAACTGGCGAACTACAAATACACGTACCGTAGGAGTGTGACCTCTTATTATGGGTTGCTTGGAGTTGTTGGCCTCCTGCTGCTGGCGCCGAAAGGTTTCTCTCACCGTCCATATTGCTCGCACGGACAACATTTTGCGCGGGTTGTTCGCCGCCGCGGACAGTGTGGAGGCCGCTTTTCCTCCTCGACTGGGATGCCTTCTCCTTCCACGCACGGCGTTCTTCACCCGCGCCAGGGGCCGCAAGCGTCTCCGGGTGTGTGCACTCCAGCCACTTGTTATTAACAACACGGTGGCGCGGCGCGTGAGTCGCCGCTTGTCGCCTCCACGTGTTGAGTTTTTCATGTCGCGTCGGAGCTCCTCATGTCCTCTTGTGTTTTCTTTGCAAGGTATGTGCGCAATGTAGTGCTTATGTGCCTCGATGCACATTGACACATTGTCGTGCTTCACTTCACGTGTCTTGAATTCCGTGACCCTCTTGTCACTTTTGCTCTATTGCACCCCCCCCCTCTACTTCCATGTCCTCGTGTCTTGGAGGCTCTAATAGGGTTGCATCGATAGGGGGGGGGGGGGGGTAAGCGCCACCTTACTATTGCACGTTTGGTTTCGTTCGCGGAGATTTATTAGGCGCTCTTGCTTTCTTCTTTGATTCTCCATCGGATATGCCATGTAAGCAAATGGTATCCGTGTCGATAAAATGCGAGGCGCTTGTCGCCTATTCACCTCCGCGTGTTGATTTTCCACCGTTACGCGGTGTTTTTCGTGTTTGATTTGCTAGATAATTAAATGTAGAGCTTCCATTGGGCGTTCGTGTCCTTGATTTCGTGACCCTCTAGCAACCCTTTCCGTTTTAGTTTTGTCCTCGTGTCTATAGTACTTCAAGTAATCCAATTTGAAATCATACATGTTCCGGAGAAACAAGAATGGCCTCACAGCGCCGCAATTTGATTCATATTGCAACGATCTTGCGCACTTCTGGTAGTGGCGACGGAGAGCGGCCCTGCGCCCCGGCTGAGTGGGAGAGGTAGCTCGTTGCGGTAGAACAAGAAACGCCGGAAACTGCGTATATGTAGTAATACGTTTACCACCGATTTCGCACAACCAAACAAGGGTCAATGTAATACCGCATACTATGACCAACAGAAAGACACTCACATTGGATAAGAAAATTAGCTAAGCTAGTAGTAAAGCTGATGTTCACATAGCAAGTAAATCTGAAATGTTAACTGAAAACGTATTTAAGCCGTCCCACTGAAAAATATGTGCAATTCTGGTACCCGTGTAGGCACTTTTAACATAAGAAATCGTCATAGATGGTAAAACCTAGAAACTCGCATTCGCTACGAAGCAGATTGGGCTGTCGGCCTACGCCGTTTGCTAATCACAACGACAAGGACCTTTTCGGTGCATGACTCGAAGTGGTCCCAACCGCAAAAGCTTGAGCCTCTATATCTCGCAAGCACGACATCTCGCTTCACTGGGGGGTTTTTCGCGCGGATCGGGTGGAAGTCAAGGCTCGGCGGACTCGAAGGCAAGCCCTTGAGCACTTCACACCGCGGCGCACTTCATACCGGCACTAGGCACCTTGCGCAAACGACTGCGCAGAAAACTTGGAGGGAGCTTTAGCTAAGCCATCACGCTTTAGTCTAGAGTCTCGGTTGGTGTTCTCAATTTGTCATCGTACTAAAACCCGTGTAAAGTAGGCTTGAGCAGTGAGCTGCTATTGCGATGCGGTGGTGACAGAAGCATCGCTAATGGTAGCGACTAGCGACACTTGTATTGGTACCATTGTCGCTACGTGATATCTTATTGGGTTGCCCGTGAGCTGTGTGCTATGTCGACATGTGCGTGCGCTGATGCGTTGTGTGACGGTTACACGAGAACTAACTTGCAGCAGGGCACACGGTTGCTTGTATTTTCTTTTTGTGTACTAGGTCAAGTATACGTATTCGCCGATAACGCTCACAATTCAGAACGTACATGCACTGACAATGATGTTCTATAATAGCCCCTCTATATCATTGGCAGTAATAATGCAAGCAAAATAGTCTCCATTTGGCACCGCTCTCATTTTACGCCTTAAGATCATCGTGTGCCTTGGCTCCGGCAGCGCCTTCATCATACCATATGCTAGCATGTCCGCTATGCTCACTGACACGACCACGAATGTCTTCGCATCCACTAGCTCTCGAATATAGTGGTGTATAATGTCGTTGTGTTATGTTTGTAACCATGGGGTTGTTGGCAAGCGTGATTGCTCCCTTGTTGTCTTCATAAACTGTTGTGGCACCGTCATGGCGTTGGTGGACATCTTGCGTTAATTGCCAAAAGTGAACGGCGCTCTGTCCTGCACAATCGACTGCAACATATCATGCCTCTATGGTGGACAAGGCCACCGCCTCTTGCTGCTTGGAGGTCCAACTGACCGCTCGCCCGTTAAGCATGACCACTTCCCCCGACTGCGATCGTCTAATGGTCGTGTCAACTGCCTAGTCTGAGTCTTAGAACTCTTTGATATCGTTTGCATTGTCATGTGACGGCGTGTCAAAATTTCAGAATACGCACATGCATAATGCACACTATCGAAATATGCACATGCATCCTATATGATAAGATTCAATCCATAACTGGAATTTATCGCACGTGACGATGCACGCATACTCCGCATATTGTATAAAGCTCGACATGAATTTTGGTTTGCTTGTTATTAGTAACCTCATCACATATATCCCCGACGATCCCAATGAAGCGGCTAGTCGGCGGGTCACTCCGTTGCATCAAAGACAACATGGAGAGGGTTAAACTCACAACTTGGAGAAGGTTCTTCTCGTGGACGGACCAATCTAGGCGGCCGTTGCCAAGAGGGGAAGGGAACACAAATTTTGGTCAAAGCTTTAGCAAAGTTGCATGGAATGTCCCATACAATATCCGACTCACTTGAATTTTCGAGACAAACTCGTATAATTGAAAAAAATCACCCCAAAAAGTGTGCCAAAAAACCGACGCGCATGATACATCAATGCATTCGCACCGCATCACCAACATCAATGCGTCCATGAATTAGTGCCCCATTTAGTCACTGCGTCCATCAATCAGTGCCCCATTCAATCAATGCGTCCACGGATTAGTGCCCTATTTAATCAATGCATTCATGAATTAGTGCCCCATTTAATCAATGCGTCCATGAAGTAGTGGTCTATTTAATCGATGCATCCATGAATTAGCGCCCCAGTATTTAACCTATGCGTCCATGAATTAGTGGCCTATATTATCAATGCGTCCATGAGTTTGTGGCCTATATTACCAATGCGTCCATGAATTAGCAGTTGAATAAAAAATGATGCATAATTTCTTTATTTATACGAGTTGATGCTTGATCTTCAATTTTTGAGGCTGATGCGGAAGCTTACAACCATCACGTTATCCCCATGGCCCCGTCGGCTCATCGTTTGTCACCCTCACCAAACCCCTCGTTCGTTGCCCCGGCAATGCTACTTATGACTCCCGCGAGGCCATTGGGCAACAAGTAACGTGGGTGGGCGCCCGCCGGCGGCGCAGCGGCGGCGGCCCTGGGGGGGGTGCACTCGCAAGCCCGTCGGCACTCACCCCCACCTCATCGTGGTGGGTGGTGGTAGCCCTATAGCCGTGCCATGCGTGGCACGGTTGGGGGCTTGACAGGGTCAGATCCGGCGGCTGCGATCTTCGGATCAACACTTGTCGGGAAGCCTCAGTACGGCTTCTCAAAAACTTATACGTATACCATCGTCAAGATCTCCCGCTCGGGTAGCCCCATACTTCTTGTCGAAGCAGGATACGCATTCGATACTCTTTTGTCCACGGGCGGGACTTGTATCGTTTTTTGGCGGTGAGGAGGGTACGGGCGGATCTGAGTTGGCGGCAAGAGTTGGAGATGGCGGCGGAATTTTGGGAAGCATTGCTATGGCAAGACGCTCGTTGGCAATCGACCAACAATGTGAGTCTCGAGTCTCCCCTGGGGCCGAGGCGAGAAACTACGCATGTCGGAGGAGGGTCGCAGCCGGAGGAGCGACAAAGTTTGGCGGCAGATGTCCACTGGATCAACCGCCGCCGGAAAAACCCGGTACGGAGGGTCTTCGAGTAAATATTTCCGTACCCGACATTTTTGCAGAGAGGCGACTCGATCCGCGAGTTCGACCAACCCCTCCCCCACTTTGTACCCGGTTATCGACATGCTGCCTGAGGTAGGGTGCATAGGGTTATCGCAACGGGTCATTGCTTACAAAGGCGCCCCCCTCACATCGCAAACCACGGGGGAATGGTAAAGATGGATTCCGCACGATAAGACGGATGTTAAAAACATATGGAGATAGACCGGGGACATGAGAATATCTGGCTCTCAGGCGGGAGCGCCAACTAGACACCGTTTGCAACTATGGACTTCCTTTTTCCCCACGCCTAGGAAGGGAGGGGAAATATAGGCTAGGAGCAGGTGAGCCGCGACGGGAGGAGCGGCAATTATCTCGGACGGGGAAGCCCGTGGATCGGGACGGGACCGTCGATGACATGTGCGAGGGGCTTTTTCGCTTGCCTTTCCCCCCACCTCCGGCACGACTTGACTCGTACAAGAGCATAGGTAAGGTAGGCCCGTCGCGAAGAGTCCATGTTGATCAGCTTAGCTGATCAACGCCCTCGAAGCGTCTAGAGCAAGCCGCGCATGGTGGGGAATAGTAACAAATTATTTTTCATACTAGTATACATTAAATGTTTACGTGCGTGAATTTGACGGTGTTGTTAATGCCATTGAAGAGGTTAGGATTAGTGGTTCACGGCGTACTAAACCCATTCTAGCATCGCAAAAGACCTACACTAGGTTCGATCAATTAGTGCTTTTCCTTTTCATTGGTTCGATTTTTCCCTTACCATCAAGTGGATGTACACTCTTCCCATAAAGTTTGTTACTAGCGGCATGTATTTAATTATCCGCCACACACTGCCGCGATGGCCATGCAACTCAATTGGGGGTTAGACTAATGATTTGCGAACATCGCACTACATGGCGTTGTTCACAGACCTTAATACCTCCGTCGTCACGTCCCAATTAGTGTGGGCACACACGTTGGATTTGCGGCCATAATTTGCGGACCGAAACTCGGGCATGTGCAGGTTATGCACGCCTCTATGCGTAGCTCGGTAAACGTAGTGTCGCGACAAGCAAGGAGACTACTCGGCACTAAGTTCTCGTCATGTTTGCAAGATTGCACTAGCATCCGCCGAGTCTGTTGCGCCCAGCCGTCCACATAGCTGCGACAGCGAGAATAGCATGTCGTGTGCACTAGGTTTTCTTGCCACGTGTCCAGAAATACAACCAAGGGGCACGGCCGCACGGGTTAGGGGCGCATTGGGCTTTGTGGGGAGGTTTAATTTGGAGTATAGGCACCCTAGCGCGCGGATCGTTGGCCTTTGAAGCTTTGCTGCGCATCGCCGGGCGTGAAAAATGGCGGAGAAACTTAAGTAGTATCCTAGCAAGGGCATTTGCTTGGCCTACGGCAATTAGTTAGGGTATGCCCATATTTTGCGGATCAAGGCTTGCCCACCATTGAGGCTAGGTCGCAAACCCTAATACGTCGGATAGTAGCCGAGACGGGCCTCACTTGTGCCCCGCTTACCCCTTTACTTCACCGCCAACACAAATTAATCCCCGCCCGCCTTTTTCGCAAGCTACAATACAATGAAACCCCAGAAACCTTACATGATAGGCACCCGCCCTACGGCGCCCGCTGGCGGCGCAGCGGCTGCGGCCCCGGAGAGGGGTGCGCTCGCATGCCCGTCGGCACCTACCTCTACCTCCACGCGGTGGGCGCGGTTAACCCTGTAGCCGTGCCAAGCTTGGCACGGTAGGGGGCTAAACGAGGTACCGGCAGCTGCGATCCGCGGGATCAGCAGTTGTCGGGAAGCCATGTACGGAGGGTTTTGGAAAAAAATAATATCCATACACCGGCACAGGGATCTCCCGCGCGGCCAGTCCGATATGTCTTTTCCGCGACTAAATACTCGCAGATACTCTCCCGACGAAGGGGCGGGGGCGGCGTTTGCGAATTTTTTTGGTGAAGAAGGGTACGGATGCGGATCGGCGGAGGGACGAGGGTGTTGGAGCTGGCGGCGGACAGTTGGGAAGCAGCGCTGGGGCATGGCGCTCGCTAGCAGTCGCCAGCCCTGCGAGAGTTTTAAGTCTCCCAGGAGGGCGAGGCCTGATGCTACGTTGGACGGAGGTGGGTCGCAGCCGGAGGAGCGGCACGGTCTGGCGGCGGCGGTCCTTAGGATCACCCGCCGCCGGAAAAACCCGGTACGGGGGGTTTTTTGGGAAAATATTCCCGTACCCGTCATCATTTGAGGACTGGCGACTCGATCCCTGTGTTCTACCAACCTTGTTAATCCATGTACACACGGAATGGCATGAAGGGGGATAGAACCGCCGATTCCCGGAACGGAGCTGTACGCCTTATCCAAGTACCGCCAAAAGTCGGTACCCGATAGGAACATATTTTGTATATGAACCCATCGCATCGCATCGCGACTGAGCGGCGAACATCTATAGCGAACACCTATAGGTGGAGGGCCAAGACCCCCCCGGAGTCTAGCGTACATATGTGTCTATTAGTAGTCCTACGGAGGGATATGTAAACAACCCCCTCCCCTAGTCGGTACCCGGTTATCGACAAGCTGCCTTAGGCAGTGTGCCTAGGGTCATCGTAACGGCACACTGCTCATAAAGGCGGCCCCCTAACAACGTAAACCACCGGGGGAGGGTAAGGCCGGCCACAACGCGATTAGGTAGGTGCTAGAAACAGACGGAACAAGGATAGGGACATGAGAGTATCTGGCACGGGGGCAAGAGAGCCAGCCACACACCGTCCGCATCCTAGTTATTTTCTCTTCTCAGCCCCCCAAGGAGGAGGGAGGACTCGGCTAGGTGGGGAGCTGCGTCGGGAGGAGCAACTTATACCTCGGGCGGGGATGAGCACGGATCGAGACGGGACCGACGACTACCTGAGCGAGGGGGTTTTCACATGCCTTTCCCCCCTAGCTCCGGCAGGACCGGAGTCGCACATGAGCCGAGGCCATGCATGTTCGTCTCGACCAGCTCAATCTGACTAGCCTTGATGATCACCGACCTGCAGCGGCTGAAGCAAACCGCGTATCGTGGAGACTAGCGACATTTTTTAACTTCATACTTGTATGCAGGCAATACTTGTTGACGTGTGTGTTTTTAGACGGTATCGCTACTGCCATTGGAGAGGTTGGGATTAGTGGTTCACGGTCTAGCCCAAGCTTATGAGTCCTAATTTGGCATAGCACGGAGGGCTCAAAGAGAGCAACCGGTTAATTCTAGTATTGTTGTAAACAATTTAATTTCATTTCACTCGCCCTACGCGAAAAGCCCAATTTCACTAGTAGCCGAACTTAATGAGAAGGGGCCGTAAGTACCTAGAAGAAAATTGTTCTGGAAAATTTAATATTCTCATAGTTGGTTGAGTTGCAAGACCCGGAAGAGAGAGAGAGAGAGGAGAGAGAGAGAGAGAGAGAGAGAGAGAGAGGAGAGAGAGAGAGAGAGAGAGAGAGAGAGAGAGAGAGGAGAGAGAGGAGAGAGGATGGAGAGAGAGAGAGAGAGAGAGAGAGAGAGAGAGAGAGAGGAGAAGAGAGAGGGAGAGAGGAGAGGGGAGAGAGAGAGAGGGAGAGAGAGGAGAGGGAGAGAGGAGAGGAGAGAGAGAGAGAGAGAGAGAGAGGGAGAGAGAGGAGAAGAGAGAGAGAGGGAGAGAGAGAGAGAGAGAGAGAGAGAGAGAGGGAGAGAGAAGAGGAGAGAGAGAGGAGAGAGAGAGAGAGAGAGAGAGAGAGAGAGAGGGAGAGAGAAGAGAGAGAGAGAGGGAGAGAGAGAGAGATGAGAGAGAGAGAGGAGAGAGAGAGATGAGAGAGAGAGAGAGAGAGAGAGAGAGAGAGAGAGAGAGAGAGAGAGAGAGAGAGAGAGAGAGAGAGAGAGAGAGAGAGAAGAGAGAGAGAGAGAGAGAGAGAGAGAGAGAGTCGAGAGAGAGAGAGAGCAGTGTCTCCACTTTACTAGTGCGATGTAGCACGTTGATTGTGCAAACCGTATATGTCGATCATGGCGGGAAGAGGTTCCCGTATCTTCTTCACTTCTTCTCCGGAGGTCACCGTTTTTTCTCCTATATCCACACACCTCGATGCGGAGGGGGGGGCTAGGTATTTAACCACGTGTCTCGCCTACATACGATGTAGATTATACTTGCTTGGGCGTCGCCTTGTCTATCTTTGAGACGGGGTACGTGTTCTCGACTAGCTTTTGCGCGAGAAATTATATGCCCTAAATATCGTGGAAGGGTGTATTATGAAAGTGGACACAAAATGATTCCATTACAAGCAAACACGATAGAGAATCAGCAAAGGTTCATGCAAGGCGTGTCGATCGCCCTCCATGGCGCTTAATCATTCTCATGTCGTAATACCTAAAACCTTATATAGCTACGAGCTTATTTTTACTTAAACATAGAGTACAAGCAAAGAAAACTGCGGCAACCAAAAAATAAAAAAAACGTGGTTGACGCGGAGTTTTGTTTCCCCGATTTATTATACTGGAATATATTCTATTCCTCCTTCCGTCGGGGATTGACATTTAAATTGATACTCACGACTATAATAATCCACGATAATAATAATAAATCCACGACTATTCTTGCATGATTGCATGTCATTCGTTCATGTAATTGTACTTAGCAATATGCTGCTATGCAGGGGGGCTTTGCTTATACTGTTGCTTGTTTCCTTGCTCTGCAGGCTTGCTGCTATGGTTTGCCGGCATCCTTTGCCGTTCATTTCTTTTATTCTAGTTTCTTGTGAGTTTCC
>JAPMLY010000308.1:242500-249612 GCA_026401115.1 Tetraselmis chui
GTAGTGCCGCTGCCCGAACCAAACCTTTTTCCAAACTACCACACTTCTTTCAACGACATCTCCGAAAATGTCGCTGTGCTTGTCTGATCCCTCTCTCCTCCCATTGACGCAGTCCGTCAGTGGCGGTATCGGGTGGAATCTAAGAATTAAATATAATGAATGCGTCGGTTATCAAATGATGAAAGAATAGAGTCGGCGCGACGAGTAAGCGCCTCTCGACGAAGGAAGCGCGCTCCATGTCGCGCTGCTGCTGCTGCTGTCGTCCACTGCCCAGACAGCACCGGCCCAATGTGAAGCGCCCTCCCTCCAAATGACGGCGTGCGTACATTTATTGCGTACCGCGAAAATTCTACGACAAAGGACTTCCAGCAAAAATAACAGTCCCTCTTCCGCTCCATCTACTGTGGCCCTCGGACTGTCGCTGGATCCATCCGACTTATCGATGACAGCATCTAAACAGCGGTGACGGTGACGGCGGCGGAGGTTGCAATGGGGCGACCCTTCTCGACCGACTTGCCACCGCCGAGCTTTCGCTTCAGTTTGGACCCAAAACTGGAAAAGGATGATTTGATCTTGGAGCGCAGCGACTGAGGCGACTGGGTGACGCCCTTCGTCGGTACATCCTTTGGGCGGAGATGAGTTTTCGCGGTGGACGGGGCGGCGATGTCGAGCATTGGAGAGGGCGACACGACGGCTTCCGTCTCGGAAATGGAAGGGGCGATGGGACTGGCGGCCGGGGCGCCGCTGCCGGGCAGTTCCTCCATCGTTCCGCGCCGAGAGCTGCGGTGCGAGTGCGCACGCACCAGAATCATCGGCTCCTCTCCCATGCGGAAGGAATTCGGCCGCGCGCTGGCGCGGTTGCTGCGATGAGACACCGGTCGAGAACCGGTCCTCTGCCCGCAATTGGGGTCGTTGCAATTCGCCTAATAAAAGCGGTACACATCGAATCAAACGTACCGAAAATGTCAAATATAACGTTACTTGTGTCAATACTAATGATGATAATGCGGATATAATGTGTCTGCAACACGAAAGGGAATGAGCCACAGTGGCTGCAGGATGCTCTCACCTGCTTGCACATGGGCACGTGTGAGAAGAGCTCCTGCTCGCTGACGGGCTTCCCGCAGTGACGGCAGCTGATCATAACGTCGCCCTTTTTGAGCGCGCAACCGGTGGGCAACGGCGTGAAAAAGTCAAACGCCTCGTCCTTTCCGGTCCCGCTGGTGCTGCTCAGCGCGGCCTGTAGTTTGGTGGTCATCATGGAAAGGGTGTTGGGCGAGGGGGAGGCGAGGTGGCCGCGTCCAGCGGTAGACATCGGCGAGCCGTGGTCGAGGTTGCCTCCCTCCTGCCCGTTTGTCATATCCCTTGGCGGCATCGACAGCTTGATTGACATAAGCACCGTCTCGTGCAGCTCTTTCATCTTCTCGTTGAAAGCCGCTACGTGCTCAGGCTGCACTGGCAGTCGCTTATGATCAGACGCCGGGCTGGGAAGCTTCACAGACTTCCTGAACCCTTCCGGCATCTTCTGTCGACGCTCCTGGCGACGTCACAGAACCCAAACGATGTGAGTAAAATCCACAAAGAAAGTCTTTTTGTACTTTGTATTGTTCGCTTTATTGGATCGAACATATATTAAAATTCATCCATAATCGACACCGAATACAATCGAAATCGAATGAAAATTCCGGCCGAATAAGATTTTTTTGACAGAATATAGTCTCCATTCTTTTCGATGTCCCAATTGAGATACATATAGTCGGGATGCTATTTGAGTTGACATACACCGCACTCGAACACTCAGTCACTTTCTTATCAATCAATTCATGCAAAGTCGTCTGCAAACAGCCAAGGAAAATCAAGTGCTTTCCAACTCAAGAGCTGAAACGACACGACGAGATACGAAACGCCACAAGCAACTAGATTTCGTTCATCTCAAAAGCGATTGAACGGTCTTGGAGGGGAAGGGGCACAGCTCACCTTCTCCTGCCTGTCAAACCGCTTCCGGCACGCCTCCACGTGGCCGTGGTACTTCATCGCGTTGAAGCTGTCGGAGCACACGTAGCAGCGGTACGCCAGCTTCACTCGAGTGGCGGCAGAGGCGCTGGTCCGCTTCGCCGGCTTAGCGGCCGACGCCAGAGGCTTCATCCAGTTTGTCGAGCCACCCACAGCGTTGGTGACGTCGCAGTGCTGAGGCAACAAAGGGAATTGTAAATTGTAAGTGCAATACGAACGATAGTACGAATGTAATAGGGCTTTGCATGAAAAGGTGGAGAGCGTGACATGAAATTGGCGAGAGAGCAAGGCGCAGCGGTGCTCACCTTTTTATGGCGTGCGAGAAGTAGCACTGAGATCTGTTTGTTACAGGTATGGCAGTGTCGCATGGCGTACTTCTCGCGATGCATGCGCATCTCCTCATTGAAGGCCGCGATAGCCACCGGGTCTGTCGGCGGACAACAATCGCTCTCTGGTTAAATAAGCAAACATAAGACAAACGAGGAAGGTCGGTAAACGGGCAGACGGGGGTATGGTAGTAAATAAGTGCGATGAGGTTACCTGTTGGGAGGTGAAGGGATTGGACGGCAGTGGGGGTCGGGGGTGGCGCCAGACGCTCCGCTTCGTCCTCGACCGCCAACTGCGAGCGCTCCCATTTCCGAATGCACTGCCCAACATGCATATGATAGCTCGCATAGTGGTAATGGCTGCCACAGCAGTAGCACGCATACATGCCGGGCGCGCTCCCGTTGTGCAGCAGCATGTGCGATTCCACGCTCTTGGAGGGCGAGGAGGATGTGCCGGCGGAGGAGAGGGTGGTCAGGAGTGGAGACTTATTGCCGGTGTGGAGTGGCGAGGCAGTGGTTGGACGGCTGTTGGACGCGCCAGCTTTGAGTGTTTTAGTATCAGGCGTCCCACTCGACGCCTTCTTTGCGACGGGCACGGCACCGGCAGCGGCCGCCTTGCTTGTTGAGCTCCCTGGTTGAGCGACAGATCGAGGAGGAGCTTTTGCGAGGGGGTTAGTGGGCTTTACACCGCTAGTTGGGGCCGGGCTCGTCTCCTTCACCGTCGTTCCAGCCTTTTTGTCCAGAGACCAAGTCGTCCATCCAGAGCTCTTGGACACCGCCGTCTTCGCAGCAGGCCGCTTCGGCACCGTCGCCGTCCTCGGCGCCGAGGGCGATGCTGTGGGCCGCTTAGGTGCGGCCGAAGAACGACCGCTCTTCGTGGTCGAGGGCGTCTTGAGTGGGGTAGAGCGCTGGCTCGCGGCGGGCCGCTTGCTTGGTGTAGCACTGTTTGACTTCATCGCCGACGCAGCAGCCATGAGTGTACTTTTTACCGGAGGCGTCTTCTGCTCCTGCGGGGCCTTCTGCTTTTGTTCGAGCGACAGTAACTTTTGCTGAAGCAGCTTTTGCTCCGCAGGCTGTAACGCTTTTGCCTTGGCCACTGCCGCAGCGTGGTCGTGCTCTTGTTTTGTCGCCAGTTGTTGCTTCCGACCTGCTTCTGCCTTTGACGCGGCCGCCGCCTTCGCGTTGGCTTGCTGAGAGCGAGTCGAAGAAGCGCCCAGGTACGACAGAGCGAGCTCAGGCACAAAGCCAGGACGGCCGATAGCACGCGTGATGGGAGGCGTCAACAGCGAATGCGACACGTCGCCCATCGACACCGTCGTATCGTCGCTAGCACCGCTCGCCAATGCGCACTTGTCATCGCCATGGGCCGCCATAAAAGTGGCTGGTCGGAAGCAGCCCTTGCACTGACCGCAGCGCATCAGGGAGGTGCTTTCCCAGTGCGCAGCCATAGCGGCGTTAAATGCAGCTACGTCAGATGGGTCGACCGGTAGCTCCGCCTGCCCGGTGAGAATGAGGCGCATCTCGGGTGGTGGCGGCGGTAGCAGACGACGCATCGACTCTGGCAATACTTCCTCCGCCTTCACCCACGCTCGCTTGCACTCCATACAGTGAATCTTGAGGTGCCGACCAGCAAACTTCTCCTCGCACAGGTAACACCGATAGTGGCGATATCCACCCAACTTGAGCACCGCCTGCGCGTGCGCGAGGCGAGACGCTTTACTGTGGTGCTGCTGTGCTGCCGGTCGCTGCTGCTGCTGATGATGAGGATGGTGGTGTTGCTGTGAAGGGTGCGCGACCTGATGGTGATGGTGCGGCGCCATTGTCGGCTGCTTTACGGGCGAAGAGTTGTGGCTCCCGATCCCGGACTGGTGGAAACTGGCTGGCACGTAACTTGCAGGTTTGGACAGCATCGAAGTCTGCTGCTCCGACGACGTTTTCGGGGCAGCGGAGCAGGTGGGTTGGTGTTCCGGGAGCTGCTCCGGAAGAAAGACAGACTTGCAATGCAGACACTTCGGTAGCCTTGCGCGCCAGTACTCCGTCATCGCAGTGTTGAACTCTTTGATTTGTGCATCGTTGGTGGGGAGGACGCCGTCTGGGAGCACGCCATCCTGGTTTGAGCAAAGTCGAACGGGGTTGTTTGGGTCGGCGAGGTCGCGCGGTGGGAGGGGCAGCGGCGGCCGAGGGTGAGGCAGTCTCAGGTTTTGCGCCTCTCGCTCCCGGATACAGTGGCGGAGGTGAATACCTAGCGAGCGCGCACCAAATTGCTGCCCGCAGAGGTAACACACATAAGCTTTGGCTGTCTCGCTGCCTCCGCCCTCTCCCTCGACACTGCGCTTCACAAAGGACGGCATATTGCCGCCAAATGCGAGCTTAGCGAGACGCGTCAGCGCTCCGTCCCGCTTTCCAGACTGCGTCTCCGGCGTGTGATTTGCCGTCGTCACCGAACGCGAGCCAGCGGAGGAAGAGCTGATGGTGGGGGAATCGGTGCTTCCCATACTCCTGCTCGGCTTTTCAGGGCTTATGTCGTTCTGTATGAGGGATAGGTGACAAAGGGTTAGGTCGAGGTACTGAAGGGTGGATAGGTATCATGTCGCCCACTCGCGAGCGAGTAGACGCATCAGCGCGTGTCGATACCACAGACCTTGCTTGCTTACCTGCCAATTTCGCCTCGCTAGCTCGCTCATGGCGCGATTGAATGCGTCAACCTCCTTTGCGCTGCTCGGCAGTACGCCCTCCGCCGCCCCGTCCTTAAAGGCGCGTAGGCGAGTGGGGTGCGCCGGGTCCATCAGCTCCATCGGCATTTGTGGCCTCTCACGTTGCTCCTCCAACGGCAGCAGTGCCTCCGTCAGCTCCCACCTATTGAGGCACTGCGGCAGGTGTATTCCCAAGCTGCGGCTGCCGAAGTTGCGCCCGCACAGAAAGCACGAATAGGTGAAGCGCGGATTGGACACTGCGCTGCTGCCAATACCGCCGTTTTGGGGTTTGCCCTTATTTCCGCCGGCGGGAATGTTCCCACCCTCGCCACTGTCTGTCCTACCCATCACCGCCCTCCCACCCTCTTTGCTCGGAGTATTGTTAGCGGAGCAGTTGCCCGGCTGTGCAGAGGCATGTCCTGAACGTAGCGCCGCTTTGTCGGTGGGAGAGCCTTGCTGCGAATGCACATCGTAATAGTCCTGTGACGACATAGCACGGCACTGATTGAGACGACCTTCGGGCGAAAAATAAATCGAGCAGGCGGTGGACAACCGAATCACTCGCGAAATCTCATTAATTTCGGCGACCTTGATCGTTCGACGTTGAACTTCGCTATGACTACGACTGTTATCGGCAACTATTGTATGTCGTACCTTCATGCGCGAGTTAAACGCCTGAACCTCCACCGTCACGGTGGGCAGGTGCTTGTGGCCGGAAACTTCAGACGGCGTCGGCGGCAGCGGCTTTCGGAGCTCCGGTGTCAACTTCATCTGCTCGTCATTCCAGCGCTTCTTGCAGGCATTGATGTGGTTTCCTAGCGTGCTGCTACCGAAGTGGTCACCGCACAAGTAGCAAACATACGACTTTCCCCCATCGCCTGTGCTCCCTTGTACCAACTCCCCTCGGTGAGACTTTCCGAACCCGCTCCGAATGTGAAAGTCGGGAACGTGCATTTTCGACCTGTCACACATATTGAGACCCCACCTCCGTTCAATCTATCAGGTTAAATGTCTACGTTTCTGAGTCAAGGCTGAAATTGATCGAAATGTTTCGAACATACAGGTACTTATCGCTTCGTAGTCAATTGACACGGAAAGGTCGGGTGGGGGGGCGAGAGAGAGAGAAGCTTACCCGATGCCCATATTGAACTGCTGAACTTCGGTCGGAGCGGATTTCACAAACCCGGGATTGGGTGTGCCTCTCGGAGGCTAACCGTCAGCGCTCCCTTTTTCCAACAGCGAGGGCGTTCAGATGTTACAGCCCCCGTCCTGTGGCGGGGAAGCGAACGAGTAGGGTAAGGTAGGGTAAGGCAATCTGTCTTGCCGCGCCGGACTAAAGCCAACAGATGGACTAGACCGCAAGGGGCGACGGGTGATAACTTCCTTCCGTCACAGTTTATTGGTTAGATGTATCAATATAGTTCAGAATACACGTCCGAGGGGTGCGATGAGTCCACCAGAAGCTTGACGCACGGGTGACAGAGCAAGGGTTGTCCGAACCGACTCGTTTCGTTCTGTGCCGTTGAGAATGTTTTTGAGTGCAGCAAAGGTCGCCCTCCACTACCCCCCCCTGTCCCGGTATCAGAGAAAAACCGCAGGTGTGCGACGCGTAGAAGTGGTCTTGCAGGTAACCGGGAGTGCGGAGCTGTCCCGAACGCTTGCTTCACCGTGTCGAGAGAGCAGCAACGCATCTCAGCGACAACCGACAATACGAATACGTAAAAAAGAATACCAGTGACATAATTCGACGCCCTAACAATGCCGTCCTCCCTGACGCAAGCCTAGCTTTTAGACAGCCCACCAGCACCCCAGCTTCATTACGAAGTATGGCTAGGGATGAGGTGATGAATAGTTGGTAGGGCCGGTGGTCACGAAGGCGTTGGGCGCGTAGTAGTTTTTAGCATCGCTACATTTTAATAACGTACAGTAAGCCAGTATTAAGCCTAACGTGTCCGGTCGGCCAGCAACGGTCTCGCCTCCGGAACCCCAACCGCAACCGGGGCGACCCCCCACATCCTCACCCAACCTGGCGTTCCGCTCTATTCCTGAGAAATATCTACCCTATTTTCAATCTCAGCCT
>JAPMLY010000309.1:0-42500 GCA_026401115.1 Tetraselmis chui
TTCGAGAAGCCAGCGTCGAGCGAGAGAGCAAGCGGAGATGAGCATGAGTGAGGAAGACGGCGTGTTCGGTAGGAACACACCGTGGAGCCAGAAGCTGGCAGTGTCAGGAGGGGCGGTGGAGTACTGGCCTGTTAGGAGGTAGGAGTCGATCTTGCGAGCATAGAGGTCAACGGCCCTTCCGAGGTCGGGGGCAGTCGTCGGGGCGGAGAGGACCAGGGGAGTTTGAAGCCCTGTGCCCGGCGTGGGTTCCAGGGGCGTGCCTCGTCCGTAGGCTGCAGTTGCGAGCTGTGGGGCCGTAAGGAATGGAGCGAGTGGGTGACCCACAAGGCGGTTACGGGGGCCGATGTGGTCGTCCGCGAAAAGAGGTGTAGGGCGGTCTTTGAGGAGGACCTGTTTGTATGATTCCGGGAGGGTAGAAGGTGATGACATAGTGGTCGTAAGGTGGGTGTCGATGTGTGTGTGTGTGGTGGTTTTGGAGTGGGGAGAGAGAGGGTTAGAGGTGGTCAGCGTGTGTTGGCGGCACACGACCAGGCCTGATGGGACCTGGGTTTGTTCTTCACGGACGGTTAAGGGGAACGTCCGGACGCTCGGAGGGGCGCGTGAGAGTGCGCCGGCTCCGTGGGAGGGTGATTTTTGTAATTTACGTGATACGCACGAGTGTCGTAGTATTGGACGGAGTACTCGGAATGGTTGAGATGTAGGCGGCGCAGATTCCGGCATGTGAACCGAATTCAAATTTGTGAAAGATGCGCCTTGGAGTGTGTACCGTCTGATGTGCCTACGGATCCACTGACCTGGTTGAGCTAGGCTCGGGTGGGGAGAGGTGATCGGTGCCCGTCGTCCGACGGGCCCTGTGGTCACCAGTCTATCGCTCATCGGGAGGCCAGGCCCGGAGCGAAGACGGTCGGCGTTGCTCATCCGAGCTACCGACCCATCCCCTATAGTTATTACGTCAGTAGTACTTTAGTAGTACTTTGGATCTTTTTGCTGTCTTTAGTGACGGTAGGGTGCGTTTTTTTTTCCGTACGCAGGGTAAGTGTTGCCACGCTCAGCTGGATTCAGCTTACGCGCCCAGTAAGAGACTGGTTGAAGATCTTCTCCTTGGTCTTGCATTAGGACTGATGTAATCCCCACTGTTGAAGCATCTGTAGCCACGGCGAACGTCGCATCCGAGCCGACCTCCGGAAGGATCAGGCATGGCTCGGAAATGAGTCGTAACTTCATAGTCTCAAAGGCTTCCAAAGAGGGAGGGGTTAGCGTAACCTTCTGTGGCTGGGACTTCCGCAGAAAGTCCGTCAATGAAGCCGTAAGGTCGCTGAAGTGTAGAATTGTACGAAACTGCGAACCTCCTTCTGCGTCTTGGGCACTGGCCAATATGCAACGGCCTCGACTTTCTTTGCGGAAACCGAAATTTTACCAGCTGACACAGTATAGCCCAGGTACTCCATCTCTTGCAGGCCAAAAAAGTACTTCTTAAGGCGTAACTTCAAGCCCTCTTCCTTGAATCGTTGTAGAACGAGACGAAGGTGCTCCATGTGTTCCTCCAGAGTTCGACTGTAAATACACACGTCGTCGAGGTAGACAGTAACGAACTTATGTAAAAAGTCGCGAAGTATGTCATTCATCATCCGCTGAAATGTAGCTGGCGCATTGCACTGTCCAAACGGCATGGCGACCCATTCCATTAAGCCATCAGGGGTCTGAAATGCCGTCTTGTGGATGTCTTGATCACGCACTCGAACTTGCCATAAACCAGAGGCGAGGTCGAGATGGGCGTAAAAATTCGCGTCCTTTAGTTCGTCCAGTGTGTCGTCCACACGCGGAAGTGGGTAAGCATCTTTACGCGTAACCTCATTAAGGCCACGGTAGTCAATGCACAGACGTAGCGAGCCATAAGCTTTCCGCACAAAACGAATTGGCGAGCCGAACTCACTGTAGCTAGGACGGATCAGACCAGCCTCCACGGCGTCTTTGAGTTGTCGATTTAGTTCAACGCGCTCTGCAGGTGACAATATGTTCAGCCGTTGGCGTCGCATCGGGCCAGTTGTTTCAATGGGATGATCCCAGTGTCGGCTTACATGTGGAGAGTCGACAGGTTGCAGTAACTCCGGGAAGTCATCGAAGAGTAACGACCAGAAGTTGTCACGTTGTTCTGCAGTTAGCTCCTCGCCAGTGTGAAAGTCGGTTGGTTGATCAGCGGCTGACGTAAGTTCAATGACGTAAAATTCAGCATGACGTCCCCTGCTGCGGCGCGTCTTGCGCATGAGTTTCTGAACTTTAGTAGATGACAGTAGCAGACATTCAAGGCGTCGTTCTTCGAGTGTAGTCTCCACTGTTGTGCCGTCCATTAGAGTAAAAACTCGGGTTGAACCAAACTGTAAAGAGGCTTGTTCGTCATCAAGCCATGCTAAACCCGTGATTAAATCAGCATCACGTAAATCACGTAAGACGTAAAAGGTCCGGTGAAATTCGTTTCGAGCCAGCTCAAAAATAACATCACAGACTGTCGAAGAAGTCACTCGTTATCCATTGGCGAGTCGAACATGGGTCTTAGTCACACACTTCCGAGTCTGTAAAACAAAGCGGCGTACGAAGTCTTTAGAAACGAAATCAAGTGTCGCAGCACAGTCCACTTATCCAGAAATCTGGTGTCCGCCATCAGGAGTTTTCACATTCAGCTCAGTTCGAATTAACGGGCGAGCTTCCGTGAGGTCAGTCAGTAGGGCTGTAGCTGGCGGAGAAAATTGTCGCAACGTAGCGATAGACTGTTCCGCGTCGCCAGGAGGTACATGTACCGAGGTGGGTTGGTCAGATGTTGTAGGTTTTGTCAAATCGTAAAACGCACAATCTGCGTCGACTAACCACAGCTGTACATGCCAAGGAGCTGGAGCAACCACCTCTTGTTGCGTTGGGTTCTTCAGTGACTGGCGAGTAAAAAGCTGTGTCCGCGCTGGGAATTCTTGGTAGAGTTTCCAGTGCTTAGTCAGAGGAGCAAATTTTGCCCATTTCGGTAGTACAAAAACAGCCATCGTAGATATCGGAGATGTTCGACGATAATCCTCAAAATGCTGTGCAATCCGCTCAAATTGAAATTGAAATTGAAATTGTTTACAACATGTACCGTATGCGCCGGTTTTTCACCAAAAAGCCGGATGCGTCGGCTGCTGTCTCTGGGCCCTCCCAACTATGCCATACAGGGAACTTACAAGTCAGGGCTAGACCGTTAACCACCTAAATCCAACCTCTCCAAGTGTGGTCGGGGGTTTTACTCCCCCCCGGGGAGGGTCTGAAGCGGGTTAAAGGTGGTGTGCATGACTGGCTTGGGGAGGTGCGTTATGCGGAGGCTCGGCAAGTGGTCGTGCGTGATTTGGTGCGGTAGACAAGGAGGAGATAATGCAGCCATTGGGCGGTGTGTGCATGGAGTGTGGAAAGGATGCGAGATGTGTCGAGTCGTGCTTTGGTGACGAGTTTGTCGGGAGGGTCGGTGCGGAGGGTGAGGAGAGAGGTGAGACTTGCGATGGTGGATGAGTGCGGTGTGCCCGTGCGGCTCATGACAATGGATAGGATGTCGACTTCGGTACCTGGCCAATGGTTTCGGATGGCTTTTGCGAGGGGTGTGTATTTGTCCCTAATCAAGCGGGCTGTGTGTGAGAGGTTGTGGTCGGTGCAGTACTTCCACTCCCCTATCTGCATTTTCCTGATAGATGAGTATCGGCGGCGGCCGTTGTTGTGACCGACGAAGCGAGGTTCGAGGAGGCGTATGAAATCGGGTTTGTGCGCCGGGGGACGTAGTGCATGCGGGAGGATTTCGGGGGGGAGGATGGCAGGGCACGAGGTTAGGGAGTCGGGCGAGAGACCTTCGTCTGCATCAACAAGGCGAGTGGGCATGTGGGTGGGGTGTGGGGGGTGGCAGTCAAGAGGGGTGTAGGTGGGGGTGGGGCGGGTGAAAGACTTGATGGGTTTGTTACCGAAGTCTGCAGTGATAGTCTCCCAGCGTCCTCCGTTGTGGCGTTCCAGGAGGGATAGTAGGAGTTGTAGCGCGCTGTTGTGACGGTCCTGTCTTATGCCAGACATGGATGGGCAGTTACCGGCCATGTGGCCGTTGCTGGTGAATTGGCCACACATGGGGCATCGCATGGTGGGTTGTGTGTGGGGAGGCGTGTGTTGTGGACGCCCCATATGAATTCTTGTTTGTGGGTGAATTGGGTGTTGGTGAGGGTTGAGAGTTTTTTGTGGAAGGTGAAGTCGGCGCCGTCTGCCGCGGCGCGGGCGAGGAGGGCGCCGTGTTTGGATGTTTGTGAGAGGGGTGTAAGTGTGTGCTTGCAGCTGTGGGTGTGTGCGTCGGCTTTGAGGTTTGTGTACTTGTAGGGTGTGGGTTCCCCTTGAGTCTGTGGTATGAGGGTGTAAGGCCAGGTCCAGTGACCAATCGATACGTCCGAGCCTGTGTTGTATGTGGTGTTTGGTGGTTGACCATCTGCTACGTGGTTAGCGAGTGCGTCTGCGAGGTCGTTGCCGAGTGAGTGATTGTGTGCTTTAATTTTGCCGAGATGTGTGCGGATGCCCGCGTTGCAGCGGGTTATGATGGTGCGTGTGATGGAGAGGAGTGTGTCGCGGTGGATGTTGTGCCTATAAGCGGAGGGGCAGTTAAGGTATCCTTGTATGAGACGGAGGGAGCACGCACTGTCAGTTAGGAGGTGGGTATGGCCTAGTTGGAGGCCTATGTCAATGCCTGCTAATTCGGGACGATTGATAGTATGGGAGGGAGGGGTAGAGGTCACCAGGATTTTGATGTTGGTGTCCGAGGCTGGGTGGGTGGCTGCCGCCCCGAGAGGGGAGCTGCCTCCTTTTTTCGAGCCGTCTGTGTATACGAAGTCCTGCCAGTTCCAAGCAAGAGTTCCTCTTCTGGGGGAGTATGATAGTCGTGCGCGCTCATGGAGGGGGTAGGTAAGGGGGTGAGTGGGGTTGGGGGGGAAATGGTATATGCCTGCGGAGTGAGGTGAGTAGGAGTCGGTGAGGTGTGGAGGTGGGATGGTGATGGTGGGGCTTGGGAGTTGTGTGTCGTATATAGACTCGAGGGTGTTGTGGAGTGCGGTCATGGCTGTGTGTGAGGGTAGGGTGTGGAGTGCGAGGGAGTTAGCGACGAGGTAGATGTCGACCATCCAGCGTGTGCCGAAAGGAGTAGGGGTGGGGTGGCCTGTGTGTTGGTCGGGGGGTAGGAAGGTGTTCGCGTCGTTGGGAAGGGTGTATAGGTGATGTGTGTAGGGGGAGTTGATATATTTGGAGTGGCGGTATGGTGTGTGTTCCCAACGGGGGAGTATGAGGATGGTAGCGCTGGGGGTGTGTGAGGCTGTGAGGTGTGCGATGGTGATTGCATGTTCCATGGCTCGGCGCATGCATTCGTGGTCGTATTCGGGGTTGGCGATGTTGGTGCCTTGCCATGTGTGTGGGGCATAACTGCCGCTGGATGAGAAGACTATGTCTTCGGGGAAGAGTGAGTGGTAGGTGTGCGAGTGGAGTGATTTATTGAGGGGGTCTGAGTAGAGTTCTGTCTGGATATGGAATGTGTGACGGAGGGCCGAGAGGAGGTCCTCTCTGGTGGCCCATCTGTTGCGGGTGGTGGTGGCGGGTGTAGGTGAGTGGATTTCTGAGCGGGAGCCTAGGCGAGTGAGGAGGTTGTAGACCTCCTCTTCGAATGTATGGTCGGTGAGGTCGGGGCGGAAGAGTTGGTATAGGTGGCGGACGCGGGGGCCGTTAAGGGTGGTGACTGCGCGGCCGTCGGGAGTGCAGAGTATTGTGGTATCGTGAAGTGCGGGGTGTGTGTGGATGGTGAATGTATCGGTAGGGAGCATGTCGAGGTCGGGGTTGATGGGGTTGTGGTTGAATGTGATAAGGGGGTGTGACAAGGGAGGGGGTCCGGGTTCTGGTAGAATGGGTGTGGTGGAGGGGACAAAGCCGGAGTTAAATGCGGTGAGGGCGGTGGGGCCGGAGGGGGTCTCACTAATGGTGTCGTGTAGTTGAAGGCAAGGCGCCCACTGGACCTCGTGGAGACGGGTGAGGTCGTGTTGTTTGCCGCGAGCGCACCAGTCGCATTGCCATGTGGCGGGGCCTAAGGCAGGGCGGCATTGGGAATGGACGGCAAAGTGCGGGCATGTGCTGCAGGTGGAGGTGGGTTCTAATTGCAGAGGGTTGTGACATATGGAGCAATCGGCGGGGGTGGGGGTGGGTAGATTTACCGAGGTGGGGGTGGAAGAGATGAGGCGGAAGCCGTCGTCCAGTTGTAGTTGTATATCCCATTCCGTGAGGTGTTCCGGGGCCCATTCGACCATGTATTGGGTTTGTCCGTATTTTGTGTCTTTGTGTTTGGAGATGATGTGCGTCACGTCGCAGGGGGGGAAGTGGTGGTCTGAGGGGGTGAGGTATTCTGTGTCAATGTGCGTGATGGGTGCAGTGGGGGTGTAGGTGTTGGTGCGGGAGGAGTGGGTAAAGGGGGAGAGGGTGTGAGGAGGGCGGGGGAGGTGTGAAGTGAGGAGGGGAACCCATGAGGGGTGGAGAGTGTTGGGGGGGGGATGCTTGTTTGGGGGTGAGGTTTGTGACGGGGAGGTGGTTGTGGACAGTGTCGGAGGGTTCGGTGAGGACTGCGGCGAGAAGGCGAATTGGGATAGAGAGGGAGGTGTTGGTTCCCGTGAGTTTGGAGATGGACTGGCAAGATTTGAGGATGAAGGAGGAAGGGGTGGCGCGGAGGAGAACTTGTGACCACTCGGTTATGTGATTTTGCCAGAGGGGGTTGAGACGGGGAAGGAGGGAGGTGTGTGTCTTGCGGGGTGAGAATTCGTGGTATGCTTGTTTGTATGTGTGTGGGTCCGTGATATGTGTGGCTCTGTCTCTGGGTGATGTAAGGAGCGCGGCGTCATGGCTGGTGAAGTGGGAGCGGATTGTGGAGGCAATGGGGTTGGTGAGGGAGAGGGGAGGGATGTTGTGAAACATGGTTCCGGCGTCGCGTTGGGCGCGCACTAGGCATCTGAGCGTGGGGGGGGATAGACTGCCCGACATTATCGATTCAGTGGGCCAATGGGAGTATGTTGTGGAGATGTTGTGTATGTGGGCTCTGGCCATGTGGCCCCTATAACCGGGGAAGTTCAGGATTTTGTGGAGGTGGCAGACAGTGAGTTGTGCGGCATGTGCTTTGAGGGAGGTGAGGCCATAGCCGAGGTCGGAGGTGGGCCGGTGGAGGGCGGTGCGGGGGAGGTTACGTACTCAGGAGACGGCGGAGCGGAGGGCGCGGCATATTTGACCTTCGAGGGTGTCCAATTGGGAGTCGCTGAAGAGGCCGAGTTGGAGGGTAAAGTGTTTTCCGAGTAGGAGTCCGCGGATGACGCGAATTCTGCGGGACTGGGTTAGTAGGGAGGAGGAGAGGGCGTTGATGAGGGATGCGGTAGTGCGTTTGAGTTCGTGACAGTGTTTAGTGAAGGTGAGGGAGGTGTTGAGTTCGACCCCAAGGACGCGGTAAGTGTCCGAGGGGCCTATGGAGGGGATGGGTGCCGGGGTGGAGTTGATGGTGATGAACTGTGTTTGGAGGCGGGATGTGAGGAGGGTGATGTTGGCAAGGGAGAGGGCGTTGCCTGTGCGCCAAAGGGCTCCGGTAATGCAGCATTTTCGGATGTTGACGGTCATACCTGTGTAGGCGCTGAAGAGGGAGAGTTTCCTTAGTTGGATGGCCATGTTTGGGGTCGAGCCCGTGGCTAGGCTGAGGTCGTCGGCGAATCCGTGTCCGGGGTATGTGGCTGTGGGTTCTGTTGGGTCGACGTTAGTGGCGGGGGGCCCTGGGCGATAGCCCCGGCTACCCACAGTGAGCCAGCGGAGAAAGGGTTCTAGGAATAGGGTAAATAGGAACGGGGAGAGGGTGTCGCCATGTAGGGTACCTCGGTTTATGTCTATGGAGGGGGTGGGACCGTCTGGGGTAATGTAGTCTGTGGATGAGACTCCGTAGAGGTGTTCGCATGTGTCGACAAAAGTGGAGGGCATACCGAGTTGTCTCATGTGTTTGAACATGATGCGGTGGTCTGCAGCGTTGAAGGCGCCCTTGAAGTCCGCGTACATGACGTAGATGTCTTTTTTGTGGAGTTTAGCGTCCTCCATGGCCATGATTATGGAGGAGAGGGCGTCGTGGATGCTGCGTTGTTGTCGAAAGCCGTCTTGTTGGTCGCTGAGGATGCCGTGGGTTTCGGCGTATTTCGAGCCTGCGTCTTTTATTAGTGCGGTCCATAGCTTAAGAAGGTTATTCATGAGGGCGATGGGGCGGTAGTTGTCAAGGAGGGTGGGGTCACCTTTTTTATGTAGTAGGCATGTTGTGCTATGGCACCATTCAGGGGGTGTGTAGGATTTGTGGGCGAGTAGGGATAGGAGAGAGTAGAGGGCTGAGCGGGTCTCCGGGGGTAGGAACTTGAGAATTTCGTTGGGGATACCGTCGGGGCCTGGGGCTTTGCCGGTGCCTAGCGAGTTGAGGGTTTTATCAAATGTATCGCGGGTAATCATGTCGGCGAGAGTGAGTGTGGGGTCCCCTCGGGGTTCGATGGTGTAGTTGTCGGGGTTGTCGGGGTGTTCCCAGGGGGGTACTGGTAGGTCGGGCGGGGTGGCTCGCGTGAGTTCGGTGGTGAAGTGGGAGTGGACCGCCTCTATGACGGCTGAGGGGGAGGATGCGGTAGTTTTATCGGGTCTAGTAATGCGGTGGAGAGTTGAAGTTGCGGTGGTCGCGGGAAGGAGGCCACTTTTAATTTTTAAGCGGCGGTGGGAGGATTTTGGGGAAGCGTCGTAGGCAGTATTGGTGCGGGTTTTAATCTTTTGGAGTATGTCCGTGGTGGTTGTTCGGAGTAGAAGGCGTATGCGTGCCTGGCATTGGTGATGGATATCGGTAGGGGAAAGATAGCCAGACGTTTGCAGGAGGGTTTGGGCTAGGGGTAGGGGGCCACTGTTGGTGCTACATCTGCGGAGTTTGCGGATGAGTTTGCGTGTTTGTTTAGATAGCCATGTGGGGTTAATGGACGAGGTAGTGGGGCGGGGTTTCTTCGGGGGTAGGAGGGGCCATATGGTGGCTGCGTGGTCCATATGTTGGGAGAGTAGAGCGGTAAATTTCGAGGCTAGGGTGTCGAGGGTATCGGGAGAGGCCTCGGAAGGGGGTGTATTGAGAATTTCTGCGTGGAGGGAGGCAGTGCGGTTGATAAGGGTGGGTGTGCTACGTTGGTATGATGTAATGTGGTGCGGTTGTAGTGGGAGTTTGAAGGTGAGTTTGCGGGTGGTGTGGTGAGTGCGAGGCGGGTCGTGGGCCGAGGGTGGACGAGCGATTAGGGAGTGGGGGGCAGGGATAACTAGGTGTATCGCCGAGTGGTCGGAAAAGTGTGAGGGAGAGGTGAAAATCGAGCATGCATGCGGGTTGAGGCTGAGGGGGGAGGGAGGAGGGGTGAGCCAGTGGTCAAGGCAGCCTCCGCTACGGGGGAAGGTGGGGAGGGGGGGGTGGAGTGGTCGGAGGTGGTATTTGAGTAGGGAGGTGAGGGCGGGGTTGCCTGTACCTTGTGTGGTGGTCGTTTGGAAGTCGCCGCCCCAGAGGACGCGGTGCGTTGGGTAGTCGTCCATCAGGCGGAGGCCCCATGCCGCGACCTCCGCGTATAAGTGTGTGAGTTGGGGGCTGTGGAGCTGTGGCATGTAGGCCCCGAGGAGGAGGTAAGGGTTGCCTGAGTGTGGGATGAGTTTTAGTCCTGCGATATGTGGGAGGAGGTGGGAGGGTGGGGTAAGGACAGTGGCAGAGTGGAACGACTCCCTGCGGACCGCGAAGAGAACGCCTGCGTTGGGTAGGGGCACAGCTGAGTAGCAGGGTCGTGGAGCTTTCGAGGAGGTATTGTGGAAGGGCGATACGCCACCTGGATTTGTGGGTGTCGTGGTTAGTTTCCGTGAGGACGAGGACATCAGGGCAGTGGGTGGTGGCGAGGTGTTCCACGTCCATGATGGATGTGTGTAGCCCCCTGGTGTTGAGGTTAATGAGGTGTAGAGGTTGTGGGAGGTGGTGTGGGAGGATTGGTGGGGGTTGAGGGTGGGGGGCTTAGGGGGGTTCGCGGGGGGGGGGAGCTTTGCGGCGTGATGGGGGGGTGTGGGAGGTGAGGGGGTGGGGTGGAATTGGGGGTGTGATGTGGGAGCGGGTGTGGGGGAGGATGGGTTGGCGGTGGTCGGAGGGGGGGATGGAGTGAGCGAGAGGAGGGGTCGATGAGGAGGGTTGGGGGGGGGGTGTGGAGGCTCGGGAGAGAGGGGGGGCTGATGAGGGTGGAGGGTGTTAAGGAGTTGGGAGCGACCTACATGGAGGGGAGTGGAGCGGAAGACATGGTGCCATAGAAGGGTGTGAAGGGAGTAGACTGTGTGTTTGGGGTCGAAATGGGGGGGGGTCGTAAGCATGGTTAGCAGGTGCCGTGAGTATAAAGTATGTGTGAAGGAGGACGTGGGTTCCAAAGAACCACGCCCGAGGAGTGTCGTCATGTCGAGGAGGGTTGAGAAGGCGAGGTGTGAGGAGTTGGGGGGAGGGAGACGAGTTCCAGGAGGCGAGGAGTGAGAGGGAGCGGGTAAGTAGGGACGGTGGGGGGGGGTGGTGGAGTGAGTCCACCCAAGTGGCTGAGTCGTGTGTCACGTGAAGGAGGCCGAAATGGGAGTGCTGCCAGGTGAGGATAAGGAGGGAGTTGTTGGGTGTGCCCGGGCGCGGGGGTACGCCTCTGTTTGGCAATCCGCTCAGCTAACTCTCAGGGTGGATTAATGAACACCCGTTCTTCTGACAAGTCCCTCTCAAGAATCGAGTCACTCGGCGAACAGTGAAGTAAGTCACCGTGCGAGTTTAGACCTTCATCATCAGCACATCCCTCCAATGTGAAGTTGAATTGTGCATGCAGAGGATCAAAGACAGAGTCAACCAATTTCCAATCAATCGAACGTCTAGTTACATGTTTCCGACTCTGTCTCTGTTGTGTCTGACGACGACGACCTGCTACAATTGCAGGTGTCGCGACTGTAGTCGATGGAGATGCCGAAAGCGTGTCGACGACCTCTGTCGCTAACGGTGTCTCAAAACGAACAGTAGCTGGCTGCTCTAGTTCGTTGGTAGAACAGCCTTGCCACCATCATTGCTTCTTACATTGCGGTGCCTCCATAGGTGCCTTGCCCTTCAGTTCAGGGCACTAAAACAAGCGGTGTCCCTTCTTGTGGCACTTGAAGCAGAGTCTCTCCTCCATGTGCCTCTTGCGCTCCTCGGATGTCATTGCATTTGCGATTGCATTGAAGTCAATACGGCAAGTGAAGATGGTTGACCTCGACCACCACCTTGATTGCCTCCACGTCCACGGCCTCGACCACGGCCACCACCATTGCGCTTCCAGATCTTAGAAGCTCCGACGAGGGGGTCGTCAAAGTTGCGCTTCCTTGTAGGTTGAGCAGACGGGCCAGCTGAAGACCGCATGCTACCGAGTTCCGGTGAATCCGTTACGACGTCATTCAGGAAATTCTGCAGCTCCACCAGAGTGACGTTGTAACCTTTCTGAGCTCGGTGTGACTTCGCTTGATTCTTTAACGTCGAGGCTGTCGAACCGTTGATAAAGCGCACGCCCTGCACATCAGCCGTCAGGTTCTGACGTGACCGACGTAAGAAGTCGTTATACTGTTTGGTGTAAACAACACAACTCATCATGTTGTTCTGCGTAAGGTTGAGCAAAGCGTTAATCGCGTCACCTTGGATGTTCGGGAGAAACGTAGTCTTGCGTAACTCCGCGACAAGCATGTCATAGGTAGACGGAATAGCGGCTTGGTTTTTACGGTTCAGCCACCACCCATTCAGATGTCTTGAGAATTGTGACGTAACCTAGATAACCGAATCGTACGAATCAGCCGTAATGCCAAGTAAAAGAAAACGCTAAGGTTGTGCCTCGAGCCAATCCTCCAACTCACGAGCACTGTTACCAGACTGAAACGGGGAGTTACTCGTAGCCTTACGCTGCGTCTCCGTAAGGGTCACATGCAGTTCAACCAGGTTCCGGGTAGGCATCGGTAGTCCCACACGTAAATCCGTCGGCGTTTCACCACATAGCCGATTAATGTGTCCACGAATCAGTAGCCAAACATGACCAAAATCAATCGATGTAAACCGGGAGTACATGAAGGATTGTCTTGGAATAGTCGTGTCTGTCATAGTCTACGACGATGACGCTGGAAGATTACAGTATTAGCGAGTAACATCTGCTGATACTTGTCATTAATAGCGGTATTTCCTCTAAACAGCAGCTACGTATCTTTAGATACATGACTATGATAATGTTAGAAATTGTACATAGCGATAAAGGGTCGTATGACGAGCATAGCGACGAAAGGAGCGAGCTCGTCATATTATAATTATTGTACAAATATAATATTTAGTACCAGTACCGGAAGCGTGGGATGATGAATAATTATACCCGCACCGGTTCTAGAATTAGCTTGAGGTGAAGTCTCTAGAGACTTCTATAGTGTCGCTGTGCTGCGATAAGATAATAGTCTATAGTAATATTTAGTAGTTTAGATTAGGAGCAGCACAGCACACCAAATTGGAATTGGTGGCTTTCTGGTACCTTCGACCGGACGCCTATAAATTTAGCGACCGGCACATTTGCCAGGGAGTCACTCGGGTTACCGTTTATCGGTAGAACTGTAACAACAACCCCTCTTCCATTGAAATTGAAATTGAAATTGTTTACAACATGTCCCGGCAAACTGGACCGGCTGCTGTCTCACGGGCCACTCTACTTCGCCATACATGACTTATTAGCAAGTTGGGCCCGGGTCTCTCCGACCAGGTACATTTCTTATCGACACACCTATCTGCAATGTGTGCCGACGTTCCCCGGGAATTATATAACTGTAAGCAACCGCAGTAGTTGCCACAGTCCCCCCACCTAAGCAGTAACAGCGTAATAATTTTGTAATCAAGAAAACAGATCTAAAAATAAATCCACTTGTCTAGAAATGCAAAACTAAACTGCTGCTCGACCTTCACGATGCACGGCCCGCTCCCGCCGAACCGGGGTGTCGACCGGCCTAGGCCGGTCGGCGTTCGGGAGGGACGACGGGCCAGCCTAATCTAGCTCCCGCGTGATTTCGGTCTTGCCGAAGGTAGGAGGGGAAAGGCTGGCGAAAAACCCCTCCTCGCGCGGTCGCTCGTCGATCCCGCCGCTCCATCCCGTAAACCCCGCCCCAAGGTCTTGCCGCGTCCACCGACGCGGCGGTCCTCCGTGTCGAGGTCCCCCATCACCTCGAGGACAGGTGGGGGGGACCGAGACACACTGACATAGAAAAAACTAGCGCTCCTGCCTCCGCGCCTGAATTTTCCCCGCTCATTTCCCCGGTTTTTTCTCTGTCTGGTACCCGGGTACCTGTCGGTTTCCCGGCCTGTGGCCGTACCCTCCCCCCTCTGATCGCGCGTCCACCGAGCAACCTTGTCTTGAGCGGGGGCCTCCGCGCTCACCCGGGCCCACGCTCAAGGACCCCTAGGAGTATGTAGGTCTGTCGGGGTAGTGGGTGTCGAAGAGGGGGGGGGGCAGGTCACCGTAGCCGGATCCGGCGGGCCGCGGGCGCCCGGAATTAAATAAAACCCTCCGTGCCGGGTTTTCCGGCGGCGCCGACCCAAAGGGTCGTCGCCGCCAGATCGTGTCGCTCCTCCCGTCGCGACCGTCCTCCTTGCCGTCCCAGCTAACTCCTCCCCCCGGGAGATGACGCTGGACGACGTAGCGGCGCGCTAGTGAGCGCCCTACCCTGGTGCTGCTCCGCAACTAGCTCGTCGCCGGGTACGGACATTGTTTTTTTTTAGTATCCGAAAAAAGCCCTCCGTACAGGGCTTTCCGGCGGCCGCCGCCTCGTATAGCCGCTCCTCCGTCTGCGACTAGCCACCGACCTGTGCCATGTCTTGCCTCACCCCTCGGCAAGGTTCGACCGGCACATGGGTGGTCTACGGCTAGCGAGCGCCCTTTCCTGGCGCTGCTTCCCGGCTGGCCACCACCGGCTCCAACACCCGCCTCCCACCGCTGATCCGGCCGTACCCTCCTCGCCATCAAACGCTGCCGTAGTACAGGCCCCACCCCTCAAAGTAAGGTTGTATCTAGGAGTATCTGTACGCGAAAAAACATATCGGACGGGCCGAGCGGGAGATCTTGGCGCCGGTAGTGCACAGAAATTATTTTTTCAAAAGCCCTCTGTACATGGCTTTCCCGACAACTGCTGATCCCACGGATCGAGCTGTCGGCCCTCTTAGCCCCCTACCGTGCCAGGCCTGGCACGGCTACGGGGTTTCCAGCGCCCACCACGGGGAGGTGAGGGGATGCCGACGGGCCTGCGAGCACACCCCCCTCCGGGGCCGCCGAATAGACTGCACGACGAAAAGTCTCCCATTGAGTCACGTAACCGAAGTGAAGTAACTCGCTCTTATGTTTCACAGCAGGAAGTAACCCCGTCTGAGCGGGCGTAAGATTAAGACCGCCAATGTCAAGCGTTTCCGGGACGACGTAAGAACCATCCGGATTAATCGTAGACTGGGCAGTAACGGCCTGCTCGAGCTGAGCAGGAGTACGCAAGTGACTCGTTGTGAACATAACGGGAACAGAAGCTGAGTACACGTAAACAATCTGCTGTCCTTCAGGTAACGCAACTCGAACATGTGTGTCACTCAACAGCGTCAAATCATCCGGTGTCAAAGTAAGGCCGGTTTCCTCGTGTAACTCACGAACGGCAGCATCAACAGGCGTTTCGTTAGCTGTGACAGAGCCAACCGGGAACCAAGTTTTACCGGTACGAGGCTCACGTTGTAAGACTAGCTTCACGTTCGACAATTTAGTCCCTCCAACATGAATTACGACTACCACGTAACGTCCAGGTCCAACACAAGCCATATCGAGTCAAGCAACGTCGAGCGAATCAAATGGTAGCGAAAACGTGCGTCGACCAAAGAGCTCCGAAACCAGCGTGGCGGTTAACCTCCTCAAGCTAAACGCTAGCACAAATCAGTTCTAATCTGTCTAATTTTGTCGTTGCAAGATGAAAAATGATGTTGTTCAAAGATGCTAGTGAAAAGATGCTTCACTTCAGTACTTTAGCAGTATATGTTGTAAGTGAACAATGGAATTGTTAAATGGTTCTGTCACCTCCCTCTACTGCACTGGGCTTAAATAGGTCTCTGCCCAGATAGCTTACGCCTCCTTGCTTCGCTTACGTGTCAGGCGTTAGGGCTGTCTAACCGTCGTCATCTGTCTAGAGACGCGGCCTGCCTAGCATTGGGTTTCACGACGCGGCTCCTTCTGCATCGGAGAACTCGCTTAGGCGCGTCACCTGGCTAGTTAGATTAACTGTGCGTATCTATACGTACCGGGAGGTACTGGTCGTACAATAGCATCAATACCTTTATTAATATTGGAGTAGCGACGTACCCACGTTTGTACGTCCGTCCGACGGAAAAGCACGAATTGGAATTAGTAACGAGTACCTGTACAATGTCCTGCAATGTACTGTTGCATGACTATACTCGTCACATTTAAGGTGCGCATGACATCGGTGGCATGCGTTCCTCTGTCTATTTAATGGCTGAGCATTGCATGCAGTGTACGTGGTGCATGTACATGTGCTCGTGCTGGTCCAGGTGTGCGGTATCTCGGTGCGTTTCTCATGTTTGGCTTGATATGGCTGCCTTCCTATTCCTCGGCCTTCGGTATTCTCCTCCTTTCTTGTTTTTGCTTGGTGGTCTCCGCTGCTTTTTCTTGTAAGAATATGCTTGATGTGGCTGCATTCGCTTTTCTTGTACATGTAATGTAATTTATTGAATTTTAAGAATAGCAAGGCAAACTTGATGCGGACCTCCGCACTTCCGCTTTGCTTGGCACGCCTTCGGTTCAATCGGTCCATGACTATTATCCCTTCACCATGGAGGATGGGGGCCGGTTGGCGCCGATGGCGGCTGAGTTGGTCGATCGCTTGGCTATTTTGGTGGCTGTTCGTCGCTTCTCTGGCATGGGTGCCGCTGTCTCTCGTTCCTTGCGCTCTGGCAGTTATGTCCGTATGCAACATTTTGTTCGTCGATCTACTTATGTTCCGTTTCGGCGTTTTTTGGGGCATGTGCGACGTGAATTCATGCAACGTCTTTCTGCTGCTCTTCATGGCACTCTGGGTTCCTATCTCCGCGACGCTTTTCAGGAGGGCAGTGCTGGTGCTGTGGCATGCCTTCCTGTTCCTCGGGCTTAGGTTTTTTCCTCTTTTCTTCTTTTTGCTTGGTGGCCTCCACTGCTTTTTCTTGTAAGAAATTTATTAATTTTAAGAATAGTTTTCCGAACTTTTGAACGAGCAGAGAAGTTAATTCTCACGTACGTGTACGGGTACTTGTAAGTCAGCCGCGTATATAGCCGTTGAGATCGTATACTAAAATATATGAAATGTGACGGGTACCTGTACGGGGCATCTGGCGATACATTGCGCACATATACCCGTAATTCTTGTCAAAATCAATATTGCCGCCGATGAAACCCTTTACGGTACCATACTTTGTACTGTGGTGGGATTTCATCACTCGCATCATAAATAAAAATCTTGCAAGAAAAAGCATACGCATCATACAAATAGCCGATACAATTCTTAATGGACGCAGCCACGAGGACGTGATGGCGTAACTTTCGTTAAATATTATAGCGCGCGCACAAATCGTGCTATGCACCGTCACAAAATATCGCTACTTACCAGCGTACCACTCGCAGAAACTCTCGAAGGAAACGCGTGGCCACGAAGTTGCCAACCAGCAAGCTTATCAGCTGGTCGTAGCATACACTTAGCAACCCCCACTTTCCTCAGTCACTTTCTGTACTCGTTGCCTCGGTGTTGCCCGCCCAACAACAGCCCGCACCGGCGGGCGCATCAAACATTTTGTCGGCGCTCGTTCTCGCCGAGATGGGGACGGAGGGGAATGGCGAGGGCGCAGCGAGGGGAGCTACGAAACCGCCGCAGGCGAGGCTCTTGAACATCAATGTTGGAGTGCTTGGCCACGTTGATAGCGGGAAAACAAGTCTAGGTACACTTCACTACCGTCTGCCCTTCTGCCCCCCCCCGTCGTGCTCCTCTTCAGGTTTTTTCCCTGTCTGACGTGCTGCTTGTGTGCCCCGGCGCAGTGAGGGCGCTGTCTACGCAGCTCTCTACGGCTGCCCTTGACAAGCACCCGCAGAGTAAGGAGAGGGGGATAACGCTGGACTTGGGTTTCTCTTCCTTCATGGTAGGTTTAGCGCGATCTGATTTAGTCGGGGCTGCACGCGGAGGTAGTGTTGATGGCGATTACATGCATACATGCACTGATTCAATGTTGCTGTTGCTGCTGCAGCTACTGTAAGCATAGACTGACACGGGTGTTACGGCGGTCTATGCAGGTACCGCTACCGGAGCGCTTGCAGCACCTGCCATATGACCAGCTGCAGTTCACTCTAGTGGACTGCCCAGGGCACGCGTCTCTGATACGCACCATCCTGGGAGGCGCTCAGATCATCGACATGATGGTGCTGGTGGTTGACGTGACCAAGGGGATCCAAGCTCAGACTGCAGAGTGCATTGTGGTGAGGCAACCTAGCCCTCTCATTTCATATGCTGACATCATTATTCAATGCAAAAACAGCCACTACCTGCTGATAGATACGGATAGTGTGGGCGATGTCTCATTCATCTCTGCGTACCGTCATCTGTTGATTGCAGGTTGGAGAGCTGACGACAGACTACTTGATTGTCGCGCTAAACAAGATAGACCAGCTGCCTGTGGCCACCAGGGACAAGCAGGTGAGGTAGAGGAGAGTATTGACATATAAGCATTGGCCCAATCGCACGCACTTTCATTTGTTTACTCTTCCACTGTTCTACCAATTCAGATACACAAAGCGAAGAAAAGGCTGCGATCGACGTTCGGTGCAACTAAGTTTCCAGACTGCCCCATACTGCCCGTCAGTGCCAAGGTGAGTACTGCATATGCGCCAGTATGTTTACGACTATGTTCGCGTTGTCAACGGCAAGCCAGTTGTGCACAGGATTGCACATGTGTCGCTGGATCTAAACCTATGTGAGGGTGGTGTGCCGAACCTCATGTCAGGGGTTTCATGACAGTGATGAGGCTGGCGGCAGTGAGGGGAAGGGGGCAGACGGAGATATAGCGCTCCATCCTGTTGGGTTGGAGGCTCTTATTGCGGAGCTGGCACAGCGTGTGCAGGAGCCAGCTCCACCGCTGCCAGGCTTCCTCTTCGCCGTGGATCACTGCTTTCCCATCAAAGGGCAGGGCACAGTGCTCACTGGAACGGTCATCAGCGGTGCGTGTGCATTCGACGGGCTACGCGCTGCATCCCCAGTGATGCAACTCTCTATCGTGCCGTATACACCATATCCACATGTCTCAAAGTTCATGCTGCATCTTCATCATCAGGCTCCATCAAGGTGAATGACACGTTAGAGCTCCCAGAACTGAAGCTTCAAAGGAAAGTGAAGAGCATGCAGATGTTCAAGAGGCCTGTGCAAACAAGTACGTAGTCTGCAGCGCTGTCTCCCCCTCTTTCTAACCCCCTTCCTCCTCCTCCTCCTCCTCCTCCTCGTTTTGTCCTGCCTTCCCAGTGAAGATTGCCCGTTTGCTGGTTGATGCTACTTTCTGAATGTCTTGTGCCCCTTTACACTGTTCCTTTGCCAAGTCTTGCGAGGTGACCGCGCTGGAGTTTGTGTCACCAAACTAGACTCGAAGCTGATGGAACGAGGTCTGGCCAGCAACCCCTCTGCGGTGCCCACTTTTTCCATGGCAATTGCAGCCGTGGAGAAGATCCGTTTCTTCGCTGGCCAGGTGAAATCAAAGGTAAGCGATGGGTTGTCTCAGAGATGCCTGTGATCTTGATGGTCGTGGGGGTTCCCTGAACTTGCCTTTCTCATTGTTTGCGCCGCAGAGCAAGTTTAACATCACCATCGGACACACGGCAGCTCTGGCAGAGTTGACCTTCTTTGGGTTGCCGCCGACCGCCAACCCGGCCGTCTGGACGCTGGAGGAGGTGATGACGATGGCAAGGCAGCACCTCATGGTGCTCACTCTGAAGGACAGCAAGGCTCCTGATTTCAATGTCACTGGAGAGTATCTTTACCAGGTGAGTCCCCTTCCTGCTCACAAATTGTCCCATTACTTCGCTGGTACTGATGATGGTAGCCCTATTATTCCGGGGTTTTTGGGTTTTACTATTCCATTAATGTGATGGGGTACACTGGCGATTTATCAGTGCGATTACACGAAGCAGGCAACTTAAGTCTCGAGTAGTGTCCCAGACGCCATATTAGGGACACCACCGCTGTTCTAGACAGATCCACTGAGGTCGACGGAACGAGCTACCCGTGCTCCTGCTGCTAATTTTGGCTCTTCACTTCCAATGCTTTCAGATTGTGCAATCGACTTATCCGCACGCGATCGATCCAGTGCTATCATGATTGAAACTACAAGTTATCTTTCAGATATTAATTCACTGACTTGGCTCATCATGGAATATCATCACATTTCAATCATCATCATTGCTGTGCTTTGGATTCCGTGATCCTCTTGTCACTCTTGCCCTTTTGTTACAAGGTACGTGCCGCGATATTTTTTTAATTATTGTTGCACCCCCGGGCTTACGTTTTGTCCTCTTCTTTTTGATTGGTGGCCACCCCCGGGATATGGGACTGGCAGTTAAACCCGCCCCAGCACACTCTACAGTACTGCGCAACGATACAGGTGAATAATATATGCTGATATGATATTCGTTTTCGAGTATATGTTTTTGTTTACAAAAATGCTACCAATAGAAGAAGCAAAATGAGAATATTGAATTAAGACACGCATAGTGTCATGAAAGCATTCTTTAATCTCTATCGATATGTGCTTCTAGTATTTCTGTGCGAGGGGCAGTAGTGCGCTGGTCAGTTTCAGTAGTGACAGTTGTGAGACGAGAGGTTCAGTCGCCACTGACAGGGTGAAATCGCGAAAACTGCATGAAATTTGGGAAGTCCTACCGTCGTCTGTCATTACCGACTTTGCCTGCGCTATTCCACGCCCGTCCTCTGCCGTAGGACGAGCTCTACGGGTTTGAAGGGAGGCCAGCTGAGGCGGGTGGCCCATCCGCTACTCCTTCGTCGAGTGAGGCAAACGATGGCATGGAGCCACCACCTCATCACGGGCCGCAGTGGGCGCTGATCAAGTTCGACCGCCCCGTCACGGTGTCCTCTGACTCGTTACTGATCGGTGCTCGATTCGACATGGACAGCAGCAACGCCGAATGCAGATTGGCTCTGTACGGCAGAATGCTGTCCGTTGTGAGCAGCCCGCCGGACTCAAACACAGAGCGTATCCCAAAGGTGAAAGACCTCAAGTCTGTGAAGGTCTTCAAGCCGAAGCAGAAGACGGGAGTCATCGAGCGAGTGGATGCATCTCGGACCACAGCGCTCTGCAAGGTTAGCCCACCACCTGCTTCCCTCTTCGTCACAGCCGCCTGACCAAATGCCAGGCGATGTTCTGACGCTGTCCGTCGTGTATCTGCATTGTATGGCAGAACCTTCTTAAAAAGGAGACGGATATTTCTCCGTTTCTGGGGCTTAAGGTGATTGCGGCAGGAGGCGAGGAGGGCGTCATAGAATCGTCCTTTGGAAAGTCTGGAAAGTTCAACGTCCGCTTCAATGAGCCCCTGAAGCCCTCCACCGGGCAGCCCGACACCTCCATCATAACCCTCAACTTCAAGCGCTACGTATTTGATGAAGACTCCAAGCGCTCGATGAAACAGTAACATTCCTCTCCTTCACAATCGCATCGTAAATTGGTTCTCCGTTCCTGTGCTTGCCCCTCAGAAGTGAGACGAGCAGATCTCAACTGTTGCATTGGGGCACAGGATGCCCCTGTGGATGAAGTACTCTCAGCTTGCATGCCTATTCACTCTCATTAAATGGAATTACATACTACATACATCATTCATCACTATCAGTCGCGAGCCGTCTTCACAGCCTAAAAAAGTAAAAATACACACGGAACCCCGACTCTTTAATGTTGCGTATTCATTCTCGAGTACGACACCCTCGGGTCCGAAGATCTCCTGGAAAGCCGAGATGCAATCTCCAGAGAAGACCTTGAATCTGAAATGCAAAGCAAACTGTGTGTAAGCACGAGAAGTTACACAAAACATGTTACACAAAGCACAAGAACAGAAAGAGACTATAGCGATAAACAGCGTCAGGTCTTACTCTGATAGCCAAGTGAGCTTTGTCCGTATCCCAACCCGCCGTGCATGCTACCGTAGGATGGGGTGCGGTTATGCTTCGGCAAGCCACTCGTGGGGGTTGGGCTACTTGACTGTCCAGTGGGGGCAATGCTGCCGAACCCGAAGTGCGGGCGGTCAATGGCCGGCTTGTACTCCCACTCGTTCAGCTCCTTAAACACGGCCTCAGCAAGACACCGCTCCCGAAACGGTTTATCTGTAATACGCGACAACGGCGGTGAGTCTCGCCGAGTTCAGCGGAGGTTACATCTAGCAGTATGAATCCGCTGCAAGTGCAACATAGAGATGCTTTGAGTGGCGCGTGCGTACTTCTCTGCTTGTCGGGATGCGACATGACCAAGCCCAGTTTCTTCTGCTTATCGAAAGTCTGCTGCGAGGGATTCCAGCCGCCTTCCACCTGAAACCCAAAGTCGCGCAAGAATCCCGCCATATTTCTATCACCGAAACGGCGGTGGACCTCTCGCACGCGCCTCGACGAGTCGTCCTTCACCCGGTGTTTCTCTTCCTCTGTGAAATCGTCCTCCTGATGGGAAGACACATGCCATAAGAAAAGAAAATGGGTCACTTAATGTAAAAGGCAGCTTCACTAATAGCACGCATGTTCATGGGAAGCGTACCGTTGTTCGTGGACTCGTGGCAAGGCTAGGCGTTGTCAGCATGTCAAGTGAAGTCGAGTACGACTGAGAAAAAAAAAAAAAGTCAGTGCTGTCAGGTTGAAGTTGCATTACAAGTACCGTTGCTACCTCAGCAACGATAGCACACGGTCGTATGCACGTGCCTGTTGCTCAACGGCATGAGGATAGCGCGAATATCCTGCGCAGTAACCCGCGCGACATCTCCATTCGGAATACGTGTGGACGTTCGCCATATTGGGGTTGTGCTCGTTGCGCTTAGTATGAATATATCCGTCACGCAGTCTAACGGTGCGTGCGTGCGTGTGTGTGCCGTATGACCGGGGTTGCTATGTACTGACACTGATGCTGCGGGTGTAAGGGGACCAGTTACGAATCTAGTGCTCGAGTGACAACCCCGGAAATCCCACCAGGAATATCAACCAGCAGCTTCGAGCTGGCGGTCCAGCGGCTTCACTTTGAGGCGGATTGGCTGTAAAAGGCTACTGCTACCACTATCAATAAAGTCCGCTCTATTACTGCTCCCAACTGGATACTGCTACAGGTCATTCTACGGATAAATTAACGCCAAGTTCGGAGTTTGTCAGACTTCCAGGGTGAAAGCACGTCAGCGCTGACAAGCCCAATCCACGTGGCGTAGAGTGGATCTTTGATTCTTCGAGGTTTGAAAAAATCAAAATTCATCCGATATCTTCATTTTTAGAGCGACAATTCACCAAGAGACCATATCCGAAACGAGATCACCCGCGGATGATGCTGATGGGATGAAAGTGTCCTGTGGCTCGTGAGACCGAACAATCCATTATCGCTGACAGTACAGGTACACAAAGAACGTATTGACAGGTCACCGCCGGCCAAGTTGCCCAACCAGACGAACTTTTATTTATTTATACTTGCTGTCAATGTAGTCAGCACGCCAGCACCGCCTTAGAACATTTTACTGCATTTGCACGACGCGGTGGGCCGACGCGACTTGATAAGGAGACTGAGCGTGACTCCATCAACAGCACGAGATTCCTAAAATTCTGAAATACCTCCTCACAGAGAGACACCCCAAATGCCAAATCGTCCACCCGGCCGGAACGAGAAGTTACCAAGCACTCAGACAAATTCAACACCAACACTTCGTAAACGCAAGCTAACCAACTATCACGATTTTTATGACGTGTCGGTAAGCACGACAGCAGTGATAACGAGCTCATCTCTACTAGGCCCGGGGAAAGGGCGACATAGCTGTATTGAGCGAGAGGGCGAGGTGGGGCACATACCGACTGCCGGGTGTGCGCGAGGGGGCTCGCGCCGTGGCCGTGGTCCAAGTCCGGCGTGCTTTTCGATCGAGCCATGTTGATGTGCGGTACCAAAATCCCCGTGGCGTGACTTCCTGCCGTTGCCCCATCGATACAGCTGTCAAGAGGGGCTGAGTGGTGGATGTCATCTTCTGTCATATCGCTGCAATCCGACGGAGGGGCGGAGCACTCGGAGAAGCGAACGGTGGGGGGGCGAGCGTTCGGGTCGGCCGAGACACGGTCCAGCTCAGCCTTCAGCTTTTCCACACGCTCCAGCAAGCTGCTTTCCCGACCCTGCGCAAAACCCGAAACAACCCCGCCACGCTCAGTCCACGAGAGTCACCAAATCTAAGTGCACAGGCACTAGGAACGAGCCTGCTAACCATGACAGGGCAGATGCATGTAATCGCAAATCACAATAACGAAATTCCTACGCAACCAAATCCTATTTCGGGGATTGAAACAGTGCAGTATGTTGCCATGTTCGTCCACGAATACAGGGGATGGCATGCTGTGCGGTGGCATGTGGAAGAGTGGAGTGAGTTTCGGTGCATCAGTGTGTGTGAATGCGCCCAGCACAGAAGGAATCTTGTAAATAAACAGCGTTTTGGTTCGAGCCCATATGGTTCCTGCCAGGGAAAGCGAGAGTGCGAGACTGAATGGGTCCATGTGGCCATTGTGTACCTGAAAATCAGCCTGCAGTTGAGCGTTCTCTTTCCGGGCTGCATCCAACTGTGCCCGTAGATTCTCACACTCTTGCTCCTTGTCCTGAAGCGCAGCCTGCAGACGGACAGGTAGGCTGAGCGTGTCGTTTGGTCAAAATGCACAAACGGCAGTATAGCAGCTAAAGAACCCTAGGCCATCAAGACCGCAAAAGCATTGCGCGCACACCTGGAGATCTCCTGCACCCTCGGCAGCTGTCGTAGACGAGTGCATGTCCATATCTGCGAGTTTAGTCTCTGGGTATATATGACAGGGGGAGAAAGGCGTTTCGCTTGTATCCGTGGCGGGTATCAGAGCTCCCGGGCGAGTCGGGAACGGACAAACGGCGGGACTCTGGGGTTGTTCGACTTCCTCGGACAGGCCGGTCTTGGATAATTGATTACAAGCAAGTAAAGCTACGTATGAGACGGAGAATCCATGCTACAGAGACTTTGTTAATAAATCTGTTCGCTTAATTCAGAAACAAATCTGTAAAGCGATCTTCCCTGTCCGTGCTCATCTTGTTCTTCTTGTCACCATGACTTTACAAATCTGTGTGAGTAAAAAAAAAAAAAAATCTTACAAGAAAAAGCAGTGGAGGCCACCAAGCAAAAAAAAAAGGGAAGAAAGGAGGAAAAAACCTAAGCCCGAGGAACAGGAAGGCATGCCACAGCACCAGCACTGCCCTCTTGAAAAGCGTCGCGGAGATAAGAACCCATAGTGCCATGAAGAGCAGCAGAAAGACGTTGCATGAATTCTCGTCGCACATTCCCCAAAAAGCGCCGGAACGGAAGAGAAGTATATCGACGAACAAAATGATGCATACGGACATAACTGTCAGAGCGCAAGGAACGAGAGTCAACGGCCCCCATGCCAGGGAAGCGACGAACAGCCACCAAAATAGCCAAGCGATCGACCAACTCAGCCGCCATCGGCGCCAACCGGCCCCCATCCTCCATGGCGAAGGGGTAGTAGTCATGGACCGACTGAACCGAACGCGTGCCAAGCAAAGCGGAAGTGCGGAGGTCCGCATCAAGTTTGCCTTGCTGAGCTCCCAATGCAAGGCTTACAAATTATATTCGCTACATGCCAACCAGATATTGGCGGTTGCGTAATGCGGATGTAACAACCTGTGGCGGTTAGCCTCTGAAAGCTAAACGCTAGCACAAATCTGTTCTAGTCTGTCTAGCTCTGTGTCGTAAGATTGCAAATGATGTTGTCGAGAGGCAATTGATGAAAGATGTTTCACTGCTGTACTTGGGCAGTAGATGTTGTAAATGAACAAAGGAATTGTTAAAAGGTTCTGTCACCTCCCTCTACTGCACTGGGCTTAAATAGGTTTCAGCCCAGACTAGTTACGCCTGCAAGCTTCGCTTACGTGTCAGGCGCTAGTGCTGCTCAACCGTCGTCATCTGTCCTCGAGACGCGGCCTGCCTAGCATTGGGTTTCACGACGCGGCTCCTTCTGCATTGAAGAGCTCGTTCTGGCGCGTCATCTGGCTAGTTAGATTAATTATGCATATCTGTACGTACCGGGAGGTACTGGTCGTACTGTAGCATCAGCACCATTACAATATTGCAGTAGCGACGTACCCACGAGTATACGTCCGTCCTGTGGAAAAGCACGAATTGGAATCCGTAACGAGTACCTGTACAATGTCCTGCAATGTACTGTTGCAGGACTGTACTCGTCACACTCGTACCCTCCCCCTCTTGACAGATCAATGAGGCCGCCGCGAGGCAGACCTCCGTGGTTCTTGGCTCCTTTACTGAAGCAGTTACTGGGACTCAGGAATGCGCGCTGGGAAAGCGTGCATGAAGTCAATGTACGCCTGAGTCTTGGCGAACTTGCGCCATTGGGGCGTCTCCAAGAAATCTTGTAACGCTGTGGTCCGGTGTACTTCGTTCAACCGGTGCCAGACAGGTGGAATGTCGTCATCACTGAAGTGCGTCATGAAGAGCAAATATTTGCCTCGTCGTCCAGGTAACGACTTGATGCACACAGCAGAGATGTGAGAGACGTCGAACTCCTCGTCGTCTCCTTCAGGGACAGTCACCGGGACAGCTGGTCGTAGCAGAGCGGTAGAGCAGGGTCTTAAGTTGTTAACGTGGAACACAGGATGTAAGCGTACTGTCGCTGGTAGTTTTAATCTGTAGCTGTGTTTTCCAATCTGCTCCTCCACTGAAAAAGGGCCAAGCTGTCTGTCTCTGAGTTTCCTGTTCGGTTGTCCTCGCAGAAAAAGATTTGCTGTGACGACTGACACCTTGTCTCCCTTAGCGAAGTGTGGCGCTGTAGACGGTTCTGTGCGCGCTTGCATTTCGTCCTTGTGTAGCTGTAACACAGAGCGTACCAGGGTGTGCACTTCCTGTAACAATCTCAACCGTTCTGTTGCGTCTTGCGAAAAGGGAATCGATGGTCGCATGCTGAAGAGCAGGTCAGGAGGCTCCTCAGGAGAAAAACCAAAGTTAGCCTCGAACGGCGTGTGCTCAATTCCGAGTGCACGCGAAGCGTTGTACGCAAACTCCACTTGCGGTAAAAGTGTCGACCAGTTAGAGCCATCATAGCAACAGAAGCAACGAAGAAGCTGCTGAAACGTGCTGTTTACGCGCTCTGTCAAGCCATCTGTTTCTGGGTGTCGGCTGGTAGACATGTTCAGACGAGTTCCGAGGCGTCTCCAAAGTGTCTGCCAGAAAGCGCTGACAAATTTCGGGTCGCGATCGCTGATTAGCACACGGGGAAGTCCATGTAAGCGGTAGACTCCCTGTAAAAACAAATTGGCAGTTTCTTCGGCAGTAATCGACTCTGTACATGGCAGAAAATGGGCCATTCGAGTTAGATGGTCTACTACAATCAGCACACTGTTAAAGCCGTTGCTCTCAGGCAAGTGTGTCAGGTAGTCAAGACCAACTGTGTGCCACGGTCTGGGTGGAACAGGTAATGGGTAAAGAGTCGCAGCCATCTGCGGTCGAATCTTCGCTCGTCGGCACACGACGCAGCGTTCACAAAAATCTTTCACGTCTTGGCGGATTCGTTTCCACCAGAATCTGTCGAGTGCTTTAGCAAGAGTGCTAGCAACTCCTCTGTGACCGGCTGACGAACTTTCGTGCAGCTCTGCGATCAATCTCAGTCGGAGCTCAGAGTTCTGTGGAATACAGAGGCGATTGAGACGCCAAAAGTACCCGTCTCTGGCTTCTATCCGGCTGTCTCTTGTCCACTCACCATCGTCCCCATAAAACGAATCTCGTGAGAACCCCTCGCGAATGAGATCAGCGAACTCAGGGCTCAGCTGCAACGCGTCAACAGTCAGTGAATTTAACTGTGCGTCTTCAAACAGCAGCTGGGACTTCCGTCGTAATTCTCGATCTGACGGAACCTCGCCATCCCAAAATAAGGGTACTGTGGCCTGAGGTACGAAGTCTGGACGCCGGCTTAACGGGTCAGCTTCGTTCAGAGCTCCCTTGCGATATGCAAGTGTCATCGAGCCCACAAACGGTTGCAAATCCCGCAGGTATCTTGCTTGCCGCTTGTTCAGCCTGTTGTTCGGTTGCCTGAGCAGATGCCGCAGTGTGTCGTGGTCTGTTACGACAAGGAACTTAGAACAGCCTTCAAGATAGCACCTCCAATGCTTGACAGCTTCGCATACGGCCAAAGCTTCTAAGTCGTACGCAGAGTAAGTGTTACCACGCTCAGCTGGATTCAGCTTACGCGCCCAGTAAGAGACTGGTTGAAGACCGCCTCCTTGGTCTTGCAACAGGACTGCTGCAATCCCCACTGTTGAAGCATCTGTAGCTACGGTGAACGTCGCGTCCGAGCCGACCTCCGGAAGGATCAGGCATGGCGCGGAAATGAGCCGTAACTTGAGAGTCTCGAAGGCTTCCAAACAGGCAGGCGTCAGCGTAACCTTCTGTGGCTGGGACTTCCGCAGTAAGTCCGTCAATGGAGCCGTAAGGTCGCTAAAATGGTGTATAAATCTCGCATAGAAGTTGCAGAACTGTACGAAACTGCGAACCTCCTTCTGCGTCTTGGGCACTGGCCAGTCTGCAACGGCCTCGACTTTCTTTGTGGAAACCGAAATTTTCCCGGCTGACACAGTGTAGCCCAGATACTCCATTTCTTGCAATCCGAAGAAGCATTTCTTAAGGCGTAATTTCAGCCCTTCCTCCTTGAATCGCTGTAGCACTAGACGCAGGTGTTCCAGGTGCTCTTCCAGAGTTCGACTGTAGATACAGACGTCATCCAGGTAGACTGTCACGAACTTATGTAAAAAGTCGCGAAGAATGTCGTTCATCATCCTCTGAAATGTAGCTGGTGCGTTACACAGCCCAAACGGCATGGCGACCCATTCCATTAAGCCATCAGGGGTCTGAAAAGCCGTCTTGTGAACGTCCTGATCACGCACTCGAACTTGCCAGAATAGGTGGAGAGTCGACAGGTTGCAGTAACTCCGGGAAGTCATCAAAGAGTAAAGACCGGAAGTTGTCACGTTGTTCTGCTGTTAGTTCCTCTCCAGTGTGAAAGTCTGTCGTTTGTTCAGCGACTGACGTAAGTTCAATGACGTAAAAATCAGCATGACGTCCTCTGCTGCGGCGCGTCTTGCGCATAAGCTTCTGAACTTTCGTAGATGACATGAGTAGACACTCAGGGCGTCGTTCCTCAAGTGTAGTCTCCACTGCTGTGCCGTCCATAAGTGTAAAAATTCTGGTTGTACCAAATTGTAAAGAGGCATGTTCGTCATCAAGCCATGGTAAACCCAGGATTAAATCAGCTGTGCGTAAATCACGTAAGACATAAAAAGTCCGTTGAAACTCGTGGCGAGCCAGCTCAAAAGTGACGTCACAGACTGTTGTAGAAGTCACTCGTTGTCCATTAGCGAGTCGAACTGGGGTTTTACTTGCAGACTTCCGAGTCTGTAAAGCAAAGCGTCGTACAAAGTCCTCTGACACAAAATCAAGTGTCGCAGCACAGTCCACTAATCCAGAAATTTGTTGTCCGCCATCAGGAGTTTTCACAGTCAGCTCAGTCCGAATTAACGGGCGAGCTTCCGTGAGGTCAGTCAGTAGGGCTGTAGCTGGCGAAGAAAATTGTCGCAGCGTAGCGATGGACTGTTCCGAGTCGTCTGTTGGTACAGGTACCGAGTCGGGTTGATCAGGTGCTGTAGGTTCTGGTGAGTCGTTAAACGCACAATCTGCGTCGACTAACCACAGCTGTACAGGCCAAGGGGCTGGAGCAACCACCTCCTGTTGCGCTGGGTTCTCCAGTGACTGACGTGTAAAAAGCTGTGTCCTTGCTGGGAATTCTTGATAGAGTTTCCAGTGCTTAGTCACCTGAGTAAATTTCGCCCACTTTGGTAGTACAAATATAGCCATCGTAGATGTCGGAGATGTTCGACGACAATCCTCAAAATGCTGCGCAATCTGCTCAGCTAACTCCCAGGGTGGGTTGATGAACACCCTCTCTCCTGTTAAGTCTCTGTCTAGAATCGAGTCACTCGGCGAACAGTGAGGTAAGTCACCGTGCGAGTTAAGACCTTCATCATCAGCACATCCCTCCAACGTGAAGTTGAATCGTGCATGCAGAGGGTCAAAGACTGAGTCAACCAGTTTCCAATCAACTGAACGTCTGGTTACAGGTTTACGACTCTGTCTCTGCTTAGTCTGACGACGACGACCTGCTACTTGCGTTACATGTGTCGCAACTGTAGTCGATGGAGATGTCGAAGAGTTTCGACGACCTCTGTCGCTAACAGTGTCTCAGAATGAACAGTAGATGTAGCCGGCTGCTCCAGTTCATTTGTAGAACAGCCTTGCCACCATCATTGCTTCTTAGGTTGCATTGGTGCCTTGCCTTTGAACTCCGGGCATTGGAACAAACGGTGTCCCTTCTTGTGGCACTTGAAGCAGAGTCCCTCGTCCATGTGTCGCTTACGCTCCTCAGCTGTCATTGCATTTGCAATTGAATTAAAATCTTCGCGGCCGGATGTTTGACCACGTCCACCATTGTTGCCACCACGACCACCATTGTTACCACCTCCACGTCCACGTCCGCGGCCTCGTCCACGGCCACCCTTGTTACGTTTCCAGACGTTAGAGGCTTCCTCAAAAGGGTCTTCAAGGTTGCGCTTGCGAGAGGGCTGGGCAGATGGTCCAGCAGCAGACCTTGCATTGCCTAGTTCCGGCGAGTCTGTCACGACGTCATTCAGAAAGTTTTGTAGCTCCACGAGCGTAATCTGGTAACCTTGTTGAGCTCGGTGTGATCTAGCCAGTCTCTGGAGGTCCACGTTTGCAAGGCCAGTAATGAAGCGTACACACTGTACCTCAGCTGTCAGGTCTTGACGAGAACGACGTAAGTAGTCGTTGTACTTCTTAGTGAAAAGCGCGTAACTCATCGTGTTGCTCTGCGTAAAACTTAGCAAAGCGTTAATTGCGTCGTCCTGAATGTTCGGAAGAAACGTCGACTTGCGTATCTCCGCAACAAGCTCGTTGTACGTAGATGGAATTGGAGGCTGATTTTTCCGGTTCAACCACCACCCACCTAGGTGTCCAGAAAACTGTGAAGTAACCCAGAACACTGCATCGTACGAGTCAGCTGCAATCCCAAGCATTACAAAACGCTGAGGCTGAGCTTCGAGCCAATCCTCTAGTACATGTGGGTCTTGACCATTCTGGTACGGTGAAGTAATAGCAGCCTTACGCTGAGTCTCCGTAAGAGTCACAGACAGTCCTGCCAAGTTGTGGGTAGGCATCGGCATTCCCACTCGTAAATCTGTAGGCCCTACTCCAGTCAGTCGCTTAATGTGTCCGAGAATCAGTAGCCATACAGAACCAGAGTCGACCGTCGTAAACCGGGGGTACATGTGGAACTGTCTCGGGATAGACGTGTCGTCTTGCATGACTGGAACATGTTGTGTCATTGCTCGATAAAAAGATTCCCACTGAGTCACGTAACCAAAGTGAAGTAATTCACTCTTGTGCTTCTCAGCACGAAGTAACCCCTTCTGTGAGGGCGTAAGTGTCAGACCGTCAATGTTGATGGTTTCCGGGACGACGTAGGTGTCATCCGGATTAACTGTCGACTGTGCCAAAACAACCTGCTCGACCTGAGCAGGTGTACGTAAGTTGTTCGTAGCAAACATGACAGGAATAGACGAAGAGTACACGTAGACAAGCTGTCGTCCTTGAGGTAGCGTAACGTTAACATGTTCACCACTCAACAGCGTCAAATCATCCGGTGTCAAAACAAGACCGGTCTCCTCGTGTAACTCGCGAATAGCAGCGTCGACATGCTCTTCGTTGGGTAAGACAGAGCCAGCCGGGAACCAAGTTTTACCAGTACGAGGCTCACGCTGAAACACCAACTTTAAGTCCGACCGTTTAGTTCCTCCAACGTGAATTACCAACACCACGTAATGACCAGCTCCAAGAGAAGCCATCTCAACTCAATCAAACAACGTCGAGCAGATCAACGAGCGAACGAAAGCGTGCGTCGACCAAAGAGCTCCGAAACCAGTGTGGCGGTTAGCCTCTGAAAGCTAAACGCTAGCACAAATCTGTTCTAGTCTGTCTAGCTCTGTGTCGTAAGATTGCAAATGATGTTGTCGAGAGGCAATTGATGAAAGATGTTTCACTGCTGTACTTGGGCAGTAGATGTTGTAAATGAACAAAGGAATTGTTAAAAGGTTCTGTCACCTCCCTCTACTGCACTGGGCTTAAATAGGTTTCAGCCCAGACTAGTTACGCCTGCAAGCTTCGCTTACGTGTCAGGCGCTAGTGCTGCTCAACCGTCGTCATCTGTCCTCGAGACGCGGCCTGCCTAGCATTGGGTTTCACGACGCGGCTCCTTCTGCATTGAAGAGCTCGTTCTGGCGCGTCATCTGGCTAGTTAGATTAATTATGCATATCTGTACGTACCGGGAGGTACTGGTCGTACTGTAGCATCAGCACCATTACAATATTGCAGTAGCGACGTACCCACGAGTATACGTCCGTCCTGTGGAAAAGCACGAATTGGAATCCGTAACGAGTACCTGTACAATGTCCTGTAATGTACTGTTGCAGGACTGTACTCGTCACAAACCTCTCTCACCCCCTTCCGTTCTCTCCTCCCTCTCGTTTCTCTCCCCTTCCCCTCCTCCCTTCTCCCTCTTCCTCTCTCCCTTCCCCCCCCCCCCCGCCCCTAACTCCCCTGTCACATCGTTCTCATTCTCTTTCCCTCTCCCTGTCCCCCTCCTTACTCTCTCTCTCCCCTTCTATCCACTTCCCCCCCCCCCCCCGGTGCATTCCTTAACCTATTTTTGTAAGAAATCCTTGCTTCGATGCGTCCCCAGATGGGAACTCCCCCCCGCGCGCGTCTCGCGCCATCCAGTACATGGAATGCTCGCCTTGCATCATACACGATGCCCACGCCCGTACATAATGCCCATGCGCGCCGCCGCCGCCGTGCTGCCCACAGATGGCGTCCTCCGATTGCTGGTGCTTCACTGTAGTACCGCGGAACAGGTGCGACAACCAGGAGAAAGCCACTTTCGACAGAACGGTGACGCCAGAACGTTACAAGTTGATCGTTACATCTCATAGTGAGAAGGTAACAGTTATGTCGTGCATCATCACGCTCAGTTTTACCAACACAGTTACAGCAGCTCGGCATCAACGGGAATGGGGGGGGGGGGGGGGGGGGGGGGGGGGGGGGGGGTCACAGTTACACACAGCCGTCGTCATCACACTGCCTTTTTCTGCCATTGCCGGCATCAGCCCGGAACACCACGTAGATAATCCGCAAAGTCGAATCTATGGATAGGATTTTCACTCAAAAACCCAATCATTTCGAAGAGCAAATTTCGCAGCTTCCTGGTAGCGCGAACCCTACGTGTGATGGCCATCTTTTCCTGTTGTCGCGGTTTTACAGATCTCCTTCGGCCACTCTCCGTAGACATATTCACTACCAAACACAATTATGTCTTTTCTCCATCCCTGCATTACTATGATTGCACCATATCTACGCTCTGTTTCCGAGCATGTCGAGAAGAGAATAGCACAGCAACCAGGCAGGCAGCACTCACTCAGCACTTCAAGGACACTCGCCGACTATATTAAGCAGCTACTTTCACTTTTCCTCCAACACCTCCATCAACGTTGCTGCTCAGCACTACATCCAATTCTGATTTATCCCGCGACTAGTCATCGATTTGGTCACAATCTTTTCCCTTTCCGTAGGGACTTGCAATGGGATACGCAGCTATCCTCCTTCCTCATTCACTTGCAGGCTACCCTTTCTGCACAGGACACCTTGATTTCACATATCACGACCAGATGCTGCACTTGAGCAATTCCTTACAGGAGGTACCTGCGGTGGAAAGGCGACGTGCAATGCAGGCCCCTCTGGCAGGTACCTGTGGCCAGGGCAATTTGTCTATACGCGCATAGATAATGTACCTTCAAGCAGCAGCAACGCTTCTCATGTGGCACCATCTCCGCCAGACACAGCAAATGCACCGCACGTAGATGCCAACACAGACGGGCGCAGAACATAGTTCACTTATCAGACACTGATCCACTACAACTCCACTTGGGCATGCACACGTCAATAATGCCCCTGGACTCTCTGCATAATGCAACACTGCACCTCTCATCACTGCCATCGAGCTATACTCATAACACGGTGGCATCACGCACTTGGAGGCATCACGCACTGCATAGTTGCATTACTTCAGTGCAACTCATTTTCATGCACTCGTCAATCAGCTCGCAATTGGACTCACCACAAGCGAACAAACAAAAGCACACACCAGCATGCACATTAACCCTGAAACCTTGCAGAGCTGTCTGCCTATTGCTTCCCCTCTGTAGCACAATGAGCTAATTATACGTTGCCGCTTGCTCCTAGGTGTTTGCGAGACGTGGTCAAATTCTAATTTTCAAGTAGTCGCCCAGAGAGGTAAGTATTTGGCTTCGCTCGGCATTGGTTAGGCTGAGGGACTAGTCTCTGAGGCGAGGGAATTGTGGTATGTATGTCGTTCTTCAATTTCTTTGTCCATGCTGTCCTACAGATGGCTGATAACGCTGCAGCTGAGGGAGGTTCGTTGAGTGGAGCAGCAGGCGCGGAAGTTAAGGTAGGTGATGGTACCAATGTGCAACAAATTGTGCATGTAGGATTTGCCTGGACCCGTCTCAGCTCCACACCACGTCACATTATCAAGCCACCAACTCAATGGTTTTGCACAGCTGCTTGATGACAATGAGCAAGCGCCTGAACAAATTGAGCAGACTGGCGGCGAAGCGCCCGAGGCTGCACCAGGACCAGGGGCACCACCGGATCCACTCACATTACCTCCTCATGGGACAGAGGTGTGCCCCCTTTTTGATTGTATCCTTTTGAGGTGTGGTGTCCACGAATGTGACATGCGGGGCGTAACCGAAGGCGCGGGTGATTTATTCGAGCTTGACCTTAACGCGAGCAGGTGTTCTTGGGTGGCATCCCAAAAGCTGCCACTGACGAGGATGTCAAAAAGTTTTGTGAAACTGTGGGAACGGTAGGTGCTCCTCTCCCAATCTCCCCATCGCTGCTCCTGGCTTTGGTCCGAATTGAATTCCCAACTGTGCTAATTTCCTGCAATATTTGCATTGCAGCTTCACAGCCTGCGAGTGGTGAAAGATCCTAACTCTGCGGATGCAAACAAGGGGTAATGGCACACCGCCAGTTTAATATCAACACGCTGATCGATGCATCGCTTCCCGGAAAACGGACGTTTCGATTGGGATGAGTGACAATCGACTAACAATTCGACTTGCTTGCCTTGTGCCACATTATGCGCGGTTATAGATTCGCTTTTGCAGTCTACCACACAAAGGAGACAGCGCAGGATGCCATCCAGCAGCTGAATGGGAAAGTCCTTGAAGGCTTCCCGGGGTGGAAGCCAGTGCGTGTGGTCATTTCTTCGGTGAAGAATCGCCTGTTTTTGGGCAATGTCCCCAAGGTCAGAGCACGTTGTGGGGTTTAAGTGTGGGTGTTTTGAGTAGTGGGGACCGCGGGGGTCGTCTCAGCTTGTGATTCTATGTATCCTTGGCATTCAGTGCATTGGCCGTAGGTTTCTGATGTGGCTTTCCCACCATTTGTCACTCCACTGCTAGTGGCCATAATTCACTGACGATCCAGTTTCCCCCCTTTTCTGTTTCAGGACATGTCAAAAGAGGATATCCACGCTGCACTCAGTACTGCTGCTCCAGGGCTGGAGGTCAGATTTACAGTGCGCATTTCTCTATGCTCTGGCTGAGAGGTTGGCGTGTGCGTACATGGCGCTTAATGGTTCCGTGATGTGCTCTGCGGTCAGGACGTGGAGGTGCTTCCCACAAAGGTGGCGGGTGACCTGAACCGCGGTTGGTGCTTTGTAACGTACTACAATCACCAGGCCGCTGAGGTCGCGCGGAAGGCGCTGTTGCCCCCTGGATTCATGCTGCGTACGAGCGGCCTGACTGTTACCTGGATGGAACCCAGGCAGCAGGACGAGACGCGAGAGTCTGACGAGCCAGTAAGGGCAATTTACGTGACCAAGCTCCCTCCTGGCGCGAATACTGAAAACATGAAGGCGGTGTTCTCTGCCTTTGGTGCCGTCGAGCGCGTAGCCATCCCACCAGCGCGGAATTCCCCGCACCCAGAGTTTGGCTTCGTATACTTCACCGAGCGAGAGAGCGCACTGAAAGCTGTAGCGGCCATGGAGACCAGTCCACCAATCATGCTCGGCGTCAAGCTTCAAGTTTCGCTGGCGAGGGCGCAGATGGCGCGCAGGCCACCTGGCCAAGATGGAGGTCGTGGGGGGTACGCGCAACACACGCACACACACACACACACACACACACACACACACTCTCGCTCTTTCTCGCATACACACAAACACACACACACACACACACACACACACGCGCACGCACACACACGCACTATCTCTGTCAGAGGCGCAGACACGCGTACATTATCTCTCTTCCACACACCCACTCACAGATACACGCGCGCACACACTCGCTCACTCACTCGCAGCCGTGTTTTTTATCATCGTTTTTATTGTGCTGACTGTAGTAATTCGTGTATGCTCAGATTTGGCAGGGGACAGCCCATGTTTGGTAGGGGTCCGCCCATGCGTGGGTACATGGGTGGCCGCGGGGCTGGGTATCCGGCCGGCCCAATCATTGATCCATCCAGCCTGAACATGCAGAACATGACGATGGTGCCCATGATGCTGCCCACCGGTGAGATTGGGTATGTGCTACAGGAGGCACAGGGCATGGCGCCGCCCGCATTCAATCCCGCCCAACCTGGCTACGCGTCTCCAGGACTAGGTGAGCGGTCGCATGGCCCAATCCGGACACCTCCCCCGGTTCCGGGAGTCATGCCTCCGATGTATGGTACCCCTGGCCGTGGTGGCGGTCGGTTTGGGGGCTCGCCTATGGGAGGACGGGGCGGAGGACGGTACAGGCCATACTAGCCAGCTCAACCCCCAAACTTTCAGCGTCACGGACGATGGGGCTGTGGAGGGAGGAAGTAGTGTTTTTTATTATTGTCAGAAATTGTCGGTTGTGGAGCCCAGAGTAACGTTTTAACACATGCTACTGTTCATTCTCGACTGCCTCTACCGAAACCCCCTCTACCCTCGCCGTCCCTTCCGTTTCCCTTTCTTCTTCGCCCTTCGCTTTTTATCGAGCATCTTCATTTTCCTCTCCTCCGCCTGTCGTGCCTGCTCTCCCTCTTCCACCTCCTGCTCATACGTATCGTGCAGCCGGTGGTGTGAGCCGCTACCCAGCGCAAGCAAACGGCTCATTGTGTCGCCCGAGCCATATGCCTGATGCTGGAGGTGGTTGTCGAGCAGCCGGTGCCACATGTCGACCTCACCGCTGTCGAATTTTCGGACGACTGTCACGTCGCCGTCCTGAGCGTATTCGAGCTCGAAGCCAGGTTTGCCCCCCTGTGAGTCTATATCCGGCACTGCCGTTGCCTGCTCAGCCGCTGGTTCCGTTGCTGCTGGGGTGGAGGGAGCGGGAGGTGTTGTGTTACTTAGAGAAGATACATATGTTGCAGTCCATTTGGTGTCGTACACGCGCCACTCGGGTCGTGTGAAGGTGTGGGGGATCGGAGGGGGGGGGGGAGGAAAAAGTGGGGGGAGTGGTGGGTAGGGGGGTGGTGGCGAAGGGGGCGGTGGCGGCGGGCTGGGGGGAGGGACGGGCGGTGGGAACCATATGCGACCAGGAATGGGCACAACTGCTCTGTGCACAACTGTCGCTTCCTCTTCCAAAGGGTCTGCGATATCCCAACGCTTCCACTGTCCCGCTGCATGAGCCACACGCACCCTTCTCCCAGAGTCATGCTCCTCACGCTGCATGGTAGCGTCGTACACACGCCTGTCTTCACCCTCCTGAGCTTCACGCTGCGTGTCGTGGGCATAATCAGCAGCTACCGCCCCTCTCTCACTCTGTCTGTGGTCTCTTACGTCTTCAAGCAATTTGGCGTCATTCCCATATTCTCGGCTGCGCTCACCCCCCTTTCCTGCTTTTTCATGCTCCTTAGGTTTGTGTGGGACCATGAGGTGAGGCTGTAGGTTTCCAGCTGCTCGCGCGTGCTGCTGTTGGTGACCGCTACCGTTATTGTGTCGAAGCCCGTAGTCTCGCTCACGAACATGCAGCTCGTCGTCGACTCGGCTAAGCCGCCTGCGATAGCCGATCTGTGGAGCAAATGACGCAACAAATAATCCACATATATAGTGGATTTGCTTCAGGTCCTGTAACGGATGTTTAAGGTAAGTCGATGCCACGTAGAGCTTGCCGCGTCCTATGATAAGATGGTTTGCGCGAGTCGCCGGCGCAATTAAGCGGTGGAGCCATGTGCCGTTACAAAAAGTGAGCAAATATAAATGCGAAAACAACCCGATCCTGCACCTGAATATGTCGAGAGTGCGCCTCCACGAGGGTGAGAATTAGGACTAGGAGGCGTAGTTTCTCCCTTCTGGAGTTCGGCATCCCGTGATCCCGCCGCGTCACTTTCAAAACCTCTCCGCTGCTGTTGTTTTATGTAACCCGTACCGCGGTTAAATACACCGGAAGTAATACCATTGACATCAGCAGGCGACTCCCTGGTATTTGTCTCTGGCACCTATACACAGAATTAAATCGCAGTTGACCAGCTTTGTCAACTGCGCCGTTGCAGACTTTCAACTTCAAGGGTGGACGGCATTCAGTACGACCGAGATAGAGCACAGCCTTTGTAGGCTACCGGCGGCATCCGGTATGGTCCTCCCTCCTGCGGTCCTGCCCGGGTTGCCTGCAGCATGCAGAGCAAGACGGCGTGCGCGGGACGATCACGAACTAGCACTACCCGTACCCGTCGTAATTTCGCTATCAAAAGCCGCCTACTACAAGTACACTCTTCACATAAAGTCCGTTACTAGCGGCACGCATTTAATTACCCGCCACGCATAGCCGCGATGGCCATGCATCTCGACTGGGGGGTAGAGTAATGATTTTCGAACAGCACACCACGGCGCGTTGTTCACTGACGTGAGTACCTTTATCGGCACGCTCCAATTATTGTGGGCACACACGTTGGATTTGCGGCCCATATTTTGCATGCCGAAATTCGTGCATGTGCAGGTTATGCACGCCTCTATGCGTGGCTCGGTACACGTAGTGTCCCGACAAGCCGGGAGACTACTCGACATTAGGCTCTCAACATGTTTGCACAATTGCACGAGTATCCGCCGAGTGTGTTGCGACCGGCCGCCTACAGAGCGGCAACACTGAGAATGGCATGTCGTGTGCACTAGGTTTTCTTGCCACGTGCCCGAAAATACAACCAAGGAGCACGGGCTTGGGACCTATTGGGCTTGAGGGACGGTTGACTTGGAGTGTAAGCACCCTAGCGCGCGGATCGTTGGCCTTTGAAGCTTGCGCATCGCCGGGCGTGAATATGGCGGGGAGCTTTCAAAGTACCCTAGCACGGGCCTTTATCGGGCCGGCGGCAAATGGCACGACACCATGCCATCATTGGGCATGAAATGGACAACGCCGTGAATTGACGAAATATAGAGCGCTGATTGTTGAGCGTATTGGCGGAGCGGGTGTGCGGGTACCACCTGTCCAAGGGTTGCTAGCCCCGCGCGAATGTCGCAGATTTTGAAACCCTAAAAACTTTAGTAGTTGGTTGTACGAGGTTTTGGATGACATCGGACGGCGGATTTGACGCGAAAACCGGCCGGTAGGCCGATTTCGGGACTACCCACAAGCCAAAGTGTGGAAAATCCGAATTCCGGGGTGCCCGAATAAGGGTATGCCCCGAAATCGGGGTTGACCCGCAAACCCTAATACGTCATATCGTAGCCGTGACATGCCCCATTTGTGCCCCGCTTCCCCCTTAACTTCACCGTCAACACAAGTTTCGGTCCGCCTTTTCAACGAGCTAAAGTACAGTTAAACCATAGAAACCCTACATTAAACACCCGCCCTACGCGAAAGGCTTTATTTCACTAGTAACGGACTTTATGGGAAGAGTGTACATCCGGGCATACTTTTTGCCAATAAATAAATGAACAATATACGGTTGGAGCTCCGCCGCATTCGGTCGGGAGCTTCTCGAGATCGTCATGGGGATGTGGTTTGGTTAGACTTCATGGCTCCACACCGTCATCTTGTTGATGATGTGACGGTCGAAAGTTTCGGACGAACACCAATGTTCTTCATATTATAGGTGCTAGCCTCCCACTCCCAGATATTCTTGCATTGGGAGCTCAACGCGGCAAGCTTGATGTGGACCTCCGCACTTATGCTTTGCTTGGCATGCCTTCGGTTCAATCGGTCCATAACTGCTATCCCTTCGCTATGGAGGATGGGGGCCGTAGGGCGTCTATGGCGGCTTAGTTGGCTAATCGCCTAGCTATTTTGGTGGCAATTAGTCGCTCCCTTGGCATGGGTGCTGCTGACTCTCGCTCCTTGGGCTGTGACAATTATGTCCGGTTGCATCATTTCGTTCGTCGAACTACTTCAATTCATTGTCGGCCATGGACTGGATCCGGATCCAACGGAGCCGCGAATCCACGAGACTACTCGGGTTCGGACTTGGTCTCGTGGGTCCGGACCCTAGAATCACAGGTAATCGCGGGATCCGGACCCTAGAATCACAGGTAATCGCTAGATCCGAACCCTAGAATCACAGGTAATCGCGGGATCCGAACCCTAGGTTCAGTAGGTAATCGCGGGGTCCGAACCCTAGAACCACAGGTAATCGCGGGATCCGAACCCTAGGTTCAGTAGGTAATCGTTGGTTCTGGTACCAGTTATTGTAAGTAATCGTTGGTTCCGGTACCAGTTATTGTAAGTAATCGTTGGTTCCGGTACCAGTCATTGTAAGTAATCGTTGGATCCGGTATTCATCGTACTTTAATGGATCCGCGGTAATCGCAAGTACCTCATCCTCGCAAAACGATGTGGAATCGCGATACCCAATCAGTACTCACGATTCCGAGTATCTCACGATTCTGTGGTGGCCCGAAGTGACACGCTGTTCTTTTGGGAGGTATTTGGCAATGCAAATCTGCTGAGGTGTATGTCTAGGATTGGTTCAATAGCCCCGATTGTTGTCATTCCGCAGCCTTGAATCGATTGTAGCCCACCCAAAGGCTATTTAAACGATGCGTACGCGCTTGAAATCCACCATAATCTGCCCGTCCACATCCAATCCTTTCATAGTTAGCAACAATGGCGGGGCAAGCGGGAAGTAGTAGACCGTCTAGATCAGGGAAGAGCTTGTCATCGACGGCTATCCAACGTACATAAGAGGAGCTTGTTGGGAATTCAGATAGGGTGTTTAGGACACCTCAGTAAAAAACATGTGCAGATCCGTATAGTAATAAAGGGCATTATGTAGTTAAGAAAATTGTTAGCCAAGGAAAAAGGTGTGGAATGTTGACGTATAAGTTAAGTGGGAAGGACTGCCGGAGGAAGCCGCCACTTCAGAAACCGAGCTCAACGTAAGGCGTCAAGCCAATTGGTCCACCCTGCTGGAAGATTTTCACAACGAGCAAGAGAAAGTTGAAGAGGTAAGCAAGAGTCCCCCCCCCCCCTCCGCTCTGCCCTCACCCCCGAGTTAGCTGCGTTGTGATGTTCGGTAGCGCCGCATGGCGCCCCCTCAGCGCCTTCGCCCGCACATTTATGTCTGTTTATTTGCTCTATCGAAGCCATAGTCATAGCGTTGCAGTTGAGCATGTCGACACTTTGTTATCGCTGTTCTGTGATGCTTTTCTGTTCTTTGCTTTCCCACGTAAAAGATTACTTTGTCGTTAAGCATATTGTTGCACTGTGTTGTTCGGTAGCGCCGCATGGCGCCCCCTCCCCGCCTCCGCCCGCACATTTATGTCTCTGTTTATGTGCTCTGTCGAAGCCATAGTAATAGCGTTGCAGTTGAGCTTGTCGACACTTTGTTATCGTTGTTCTGTGATGCTTTTATGTTCTTTGCTTTCCCAAATAAAAAGATTACTTTGTCGTTAAGCATATTGTTGCACTGTGTTGTTCGGTAGCGCCGCATGGCGCCCCCTCCCCGCCTCCGCCCGCACATTTATGTCTCTGTTTATGTGCTTTACCGAAGCCATATTAATAGCGTTGCAGGTGAGCTTGTCGACACTTTGTTATCGCTGTTCTGTGATGCTTTTATGTTCTTTGCTTTCCCACGTAAAAGATTACTTTGTCGTTAAGCATATTGTTGCACTGTGTTGTTCGGTAGCGCCGCATGGCGCCCCCTCCCCGCCTCCACCCGCACATTTACGTCTATGTTTATGTGCTCTATCGAAGCCATAGTAATAGCGTTGCAGTTGAGCTTGTCGACACTATGTTATCGCTGTTCTGTGATGCTTTTATGTTCTTTGTGTTCTTTTCTGTTCTTTCGCTACAATTTCATGTTTCCATTACTAACTTTTGATGGGTGCATTGTGTTTCTGCAGGAAGCACGAAAACGAGAGGCGAATCGGATAAGCAGGAAGAGGAAGAACCGGCTGCATGCTAAAGCCACTATAACATCAAACGAGGTTGAAGAAAGCATCGAAGAAGATAACGAAGGCGATGAAGAGGTCATCGTGGATGGCGACTTGGCGCCGCCGAAGAAGAAGATCTACAATGCTCAATGCTGGAATCATTTCCAGAAGCCAAAGAAGTTCCCCAATGTGTCAAGTATGTCGTATGTAAGTTGTGTCCAAAGGAATTCAAGCTCAAGGACAGCGGAGGGACCTCAAATCTTATCAAGCACCTCAAATGTCGGCATAAAGGCGAGTACATACATGACTTGGCTACAGGTGAAAACATTCAAGTTGGGGATGTCTCTGTCCCCATCGTGATCAAGGCAGAGGTAAGTCATGTCCCATTGTGAATGTGTAGTAGCATGTTATTGACTTAATGATAGCATGTTATTGACCTTTCATTCGTTGTTGACTCTATTCGTAGATTTCTGCGAAAAGGAAACAGTACCTTGACGAGTTGATAACAATTTGGGTGGTCAAGCGATGTCGGCTATTCGGGATTATGGAGTCGGACACA